>JANZXP010135600.1:0-35624 GCA_027576715.1 Erythroxylum flavicans
TTGTAATTTCAAGAAATCATTGATACTTACCCCTTCATCATCTAAAGCTCGCCTAGGTAATCCTCTAGGCATTTGCATTGGTTGTGGTGGTGCATGAGCAACTTCGGGTACATCCTAAGGTCTTTCTCTCTCTCTTTCTCTAATTGTTCTTACTTCTTCTCTCAATTTTAAAACCTCTTGCCTTTCTCTTAAGGCTTAGTTCTCTGCTTCTAAGGCTTCTATTCTTTTTTGTAAGGTTCTAACTTCTTCCCCTCGAGCAGCTGGAGGTTCAGGTTAATTTTCTATCTCCAATCTCCTCCTAACTCTACGTAGAGATCTTTCTTCTTATTATTCTTGCTGTATGGATTTGACATCAGGTACAGTAGTCGGAATTTTCCTCTTTCTAGGACGACCTCGTCCTCGTTAAGGAAGTGTTCTTCTTCTAGGAGGCATCTCTATTATGGAGAAAATTAAAATCATTTAGATATAATGATTTATCAAAATAACATGCTATTGACATGATGCAGATCTTATGCTCCATGGTGTCATGCTCATACAAGAATATCATATGCATATATCATATCATATACATATATACATTTTATTCTCATTCACTATGCTTTGTCAACATTCTCTTCATCTCTATTTTACTGGGCTGCTTAGGACTGGGAAGGTCTTTGAAAATATCTTTGATGTGTTTGAGGTTCTCTGTATGGTTAGTAGCCTATCCATTCTACTTCTCATTCCCACACACATCCTTACTCTTATGAAACCTTTAGCTATAAAAACTTAGCTCTGATACCTTCTAACACGACCCGCCTTCTGAACCGTGTTGGCACTAGGAGATGGGTAGGCTTAATGCCACCAAAACCTGTAGTAAGCCTAACTTTTCTATATTCTACTAAAAATCTGGCATGACCCATTTGCTTGTCTGATTAATAATCCATATACCTGCTTAATAGTTTTAAATAAAGTAAGGATCTTAATATGTAATTCTAACATACATTATCTATTTGTAATCTGCCAATCTATAATCATCTCATATCATCAACTGACATCATTCTCAATAACATAGCATATCCATACATGTATCATGTATATATGATTAGGACAAACCATGGAGCAGCTATAAGCATCTACAATTAACATCACGTCAAAAAAAATTACTTGTCTGTTTATCCAAGCGAGTCTCAAAAGGCTTGGATTGCTCTCTTGTACAATCTGCTAATCTCCTGAAATGATAATAGTGAGAGGTGAGTCTACAACACGACTCAGTGAGATATAAACATGCTAATATGCTTGTGAGGCTAGGGAACATAAGGCTAACTTCACAAGAATGGTCTCTGGCATTCTAAACGACAATACATGGTATCAATAAATAAACAGGTAGAAATCTCAAATCTAGCAATCATATGAATATCAATATGAATTATTCTGTTATAAAAATGAATCTGGTTTCTGAATTCTTTTCTGAGTTCAAATTTCTCATTTTTGAGTTCTGATTTTCTGAATTTCTTAGGAAGAGACAGAGGCATGTTAGTACGGCATATATCCCCTTTTCTGATTCTAGACAAGGTTGGCCTAACCCTGCCCTTGGAGGCCTGCACTCTCTAGGTAGGACCCAGATCTGACCCATCACCAGCGAGTTACCTATGTGCACATGGTCTAATAATATATTCTATCAACTGGGTATCCTATGAACTCATCAATCATGGCTAACAAGAAAAAACATGGTTCATCAAAGAATTGTAATTAATAGGTTCAACATAACAAGGGAACCAAAAGATGCAAAGAATCTGAATGTCATTTGGCCAATCTGGCATACAACATGCTAGACTCAATCACATGGAGTCATATATCAAATAAGTCATACAGATTTGAGAATAATTTAACAGGCCACAATATAAAAAAAAAGGATTACTACACAAGTATAGTAGCATGATTATACTCACCTCGACTATCTTAGGGATTCTTATTTCTTTTCTAATGTTCTTGAACTTGAGAGGTACTAGGTACAACTTAGTTCTATTCCTCGTCTGCTTTCACAAGCTATTGGGTAGCATGC
Source organism: Erythroxylum flavicans (assembly GCA_027576715.1). Classification (NCBI taxonomy): domain Eukaryota; kingdom Viridiplantae; phylum Streptophyta; class Magnoliopsida; order Malpighiales; family Erythroxylaceae; genus Erythroxylum; species Erythroxylum flavicans. Next base: position 2,045 of record JANZXP010135600.1, read on the forward strand.
CTAAAAATTACATATACCCGCATTTGTCATTTTTACATAAATATCATTTCTTAACATATATCATTATAAATTTATATTTTCTTCTATAATGGTCAAAAATGGTTTCAAGCCAAAATTTCCCTTGAAATTAGGAGTCTTAGACTTCATTATGTCCAAATTTAGCTCACAATTCCAAATACTTGATTCTTTATGTCTTGATTAGCTTAATCATACTTGAACCTATGATTCATCTGCGTAGGTCTCATTCATAGAGGTATAACATTTTCTACATAGGACCAATGTTTCTTAAAATTTCCATACCTATATTTAACACGTAAATTCAAATTTTTCCTTTTATGACCATTTTCTAATTCGGTCATTAACGCTTCCAAATATCCCATTTACAGTTAGCCTTAATATTCTGTCACGAGTTGAACCCTTTCTGACTAAAATCATTATCACTTATTCATTTCTTATCCAATTGAGGTGATTCAAATTTCTATTGTTAATAGACTCTTATTCTATCACATATCCAAAGTTTGGCTTAAAAAAGTATAATTTGGATTTATTGTGATTTTTCTAAGGTTGTCCTGTTTCTGTTCTCTTCTGTGTCACTAAGGTCAATAACACCCTTCACTTATTTAGCCATATCTCACAGGATACTCATCGAATTAAAATTACCTTTATACAATACTTAGATAACACATTTTGGAGCATTTCATATGAATAACTAATCGTCCAATTCTAGCTTTAAGGTCCTCAAACAATTAACTTTCATTTCATATTTCAATCTCGTTGCTGTTCTGAACCAGTTTCAATTCGGGACTTATATCTCATTTTTGTTCTCACCCTAAATTCCAAAAAAAATTCAAGGATACAGTAGACTACCATATCGACAACTTTTAAGCTTTGAGTTTCTTCAAAATCACACATGAAATAGCTCAAGAAAATTGTATAAGAAGGACCTACGAATTTGCCTCCCTTGGCAGCTTTGAACTCCAAAACCCTAAGTTTTGGTTTAGGCCCAAATCACCATAAAAAAATGGAAATTTCTTCATGTTAATTAGTCATTAGAAATCAAAGAATTATAATCCATCATCAAAATCATCAAATCCATAAATTTCATCAAGTGGGTTTCGTAGTTATGGCAAAAGAAAATGAGAAACTAAATTCCAATCGGTAGAATCAACTGTCGGGGCCGAGGCTTACCGTTTTGTATCGACTAAGCGGCTTAATTATCCTTCACTTTCTTATCACAAAGCTTGAAAATTTTGAGAGAGGAGCTTCCATGGTTCCACCAAGTGAGGGAGGAGGAAGATAAGAGTTTTGTCTTATTTGCACTTAACTTCCTTTATAAGCCACTCTTTTCATTATTTACAAAAATGCCCCTCTTGTATTGGTTCTTTAAAATCCGCTCGTACAATTTCCTGTGACGACCAAAAAAGTGTCAAACATCATTAATTTGCTGTCACCAAAAATTATGATTCACTGTCCTGGTTTTAATAACATTATTCTCAAATACCGATTTTTTTCCAGTGTACCAGGTAAATCAGACACCGTGTGTTACACCTTGCCATCTATGTTATTGTTTCTTTATATATAAATCAAATGGGTAATAGAAGGCATGGTGTAATATATTGAGGCTTATATTTGATGACATTGATGTAAAACCTAGGTATATATTCTCTAAAACATAATTTTGAAATGTAAGATGACCTATGTTAACTTGATATAAAGTTATATATGTGGATATGAATGAGAATATTTAGAAATATTACTGAAGCCTATATAATGGTGAATAGAGAAGAGATCCAATAGTGGGAGATGATTCCCCTAAGGCCAAGGAGAGGGGGAAGGAAAGGCCTCAACTAGTAGTTAAAACACCTTAAGTGGAGGAGACAACACCAAAGCATAAAGATGTTTAATAAACACCATTAATAATTTTTGTAGGAGAGGATATACATGACCAATCTTAACTTCAAGAATGAAAAATAGGGGTACAAATCCATACTACTAAAGAAGCAAAAGAAGTTGAAGAAACAAGGACAATAGTTATGATGGAGGTAATAAGACTATTTGTAAATTTTCTGCATATAGGGTAACAAGAGCAAGCTCCATAACCATTGATAATTTTATAAGAGGAAAATGATCATGACAAAGAACATACTATGCATTGAGCTTTATTTTTTTCCATTAAGGCTTATACATTTTAATAGTTTATTTTTCTTTGTACTTTTAAACTATACGTTTTCATTTCAATTATATCATTCACATTGGTACACTTCCATCCCCTTATATGTTTTATTTATTTTCTTTTAGCTATTAATAATGTATTTATAGGACACAAATAATTCTTGATGTTGATCATTTTTACCTACAAAAGTTTCTTTTTCCCTTTTATTTTCCTCCCCCTTTTTTATTTTTTATTGTACTTAATTTTTGTTTTAATTCTTTATATATTTAGTATATTGAGGATAATGTACAACTTAGTTGTGTAGAGCAAAATTAATTATTTGTGCCTTACTATATTTTATCTTGATGCATTAGTTTCATCACAATTGACTTAACAATAAACAATGATTCCAATATTTTTTACATTAAAAGAAGAATAATTAAGATTATTCCTTAAAATTTTGATTTTTTATTTAATTAGTTTAGGAAAATAGATAGGAGCATTAAAAACTAACTTAATTTTAATTTGATCCAATGATTTGAAAATGGATGGCTAATTTGAATAATAAAACCTTTTATATAATTTTGACATATTTTGTTTTAGAAAGTGATTTTTTTCAAGAATTTTAATTTACAAAAAAGAATAGTAAAAGATAAAACAAAATTAAGTAAATAAGTGAGCATAAAAGGTCACTATATTGACTTTAATATAAGTAAAAAGGTTTAAAGTTAAGGAGTGGCATTAATAGTTATTTAAATCAGTTTTCTAACTTAGTAACTACTAGTAATTATGACAACGTGTTTACTTTTATATGAAAAGATTAGGTAACTTTTGAAATAAGCCTCTAATACTCATTCATTAATTTAATTATAATAGTTTATTTTTTTAATTTGGGTTATAAAAATATGCAAAAGAGGAAGCTTCTTACTTGTTTATGTTAATTTATAAATTAGGCCAAATTATATGTAGTAAGTTGATGATTGAAGGATCGTTGGATAGAATAGAATTGATTTATGATTTAGTACACATATCTAATTACCTAACTAGTTAATAAATAATGGAATTGTAAGATATAAAGAATATTCGTAAATTTTCTAATTGATTTGCTAAAATTTCCTTGAATTACTACATATTTAAGTTAAGTGTGACTAAAATTAATTTGTTTAAGGGCAAGCAAAATTTTAAATGCTGGGATACTTAATGAAATTAATTTACTCAAGGGAAAATATTTTGTTTTGTTTTAATATTAAATGGTTTTTTACACAATTTTTATTTATTATTCATTTAATTATGGAAAATTGTACTTAGGATTGATATTATTCAAGAATTGGAGGCTATTTCAAGTAAAACTAAGGAGAAACTCACTAATTCTTAAAGGAAAGTGATTTAGCAATTATGTTCTACATAGATCAAGTGTAAGATAAGGCATAGCTTAGAGAGAAATTATGTAACATTGAATAAAATTCATAGACTAACATAACTTGAGCCAAAGATTGTTTCTCACCCTTAGAGCAAACAAGAGGACCTATAGTTTTGGCCACGTTCGTGGCCCAGAATTTGTCTAAGGGTGTGAAAATTTATATAAAATACAAAATCCTAATTTTTAAAAGAATTTTGCAAACTTTACACCTCAGACACGTGTTTTCTTTTTACGGGTTAATATTAGCCATTAGGAGTTCTAAAACCTTGAGGAGGCCAATTGTAAAGTTATTTTCATTAAAGAACTAAGATCCAAACATTATCTTAACAAAAGCTCTGGTTTTTACTATAATATATTTAATTCATTTTAATTTATAAAATGGGATACATTTTTACAAATTGCCTTTGATTGATCTAATGTATGATTTAGTTATACTAGCGACCAAATCTGATTATAATTCACTTATGGATGGCTTGAGAGGTCATGCTTATGAGTGGACCATAACTTCAATAATAAGGGTAAAATAAGGTGTGATGGAGAGACTTACATTATCTTTGTAATGTTAGGAGAAACATTTCGTATGATTTTACATATCTTAATGAATTCAAATGGGTATCGACTTAGTAAAGACATAGGTTGACCAATCGAAAAGTAGACGGTTATAGCTTGAATGGTGCAGTTTCAATGTTTATGCGATCTTATGAGTCCAATTTAATATATTTATTCTAATTAATTAAATCATTAAAAAAATAATACTAGGGGAAGTACTTGTCTAAATATTGATAATTTATTGAATTCCTTTTTTCATAAATTGACTTGTTAATGATTCTCTTAGGTACCAACTTAGTTTAGTTTTATTTATATTTTTAATTAAAATCCATTAACATCACTCTTTTTATTAATACATTTTAGAATAGTTAGTAGTTTTAGGTAAAATTATAAGTAGAGAAACCACATAGCACATGATCCTAAGAAAGGAAAGAATAAGAAGCAAACATCTCATTAATATAGGTCTCTTTATCATCAAAGTAGTATGAAATAATCTTAAAATTATTACAGTTCTCAAAACAAGCATAAAGGCATAATACATGCATCCATTCAATATAGGTCATATTTGTATCAAAGAAATATATCATTTTACACTTAAAATATAAGGCCTTTTCATCATATTTGGAGCTTTTCTAATCGCCCATATATTTAAAAAAGAGTATTATGTCAGCCCCACCATTCATCAAGTCCTATAAATGTATATGTGTCACATTCTTTTAGGACGCACTCATATAATTCACTTACTTCTAAATCATATTATATGAGATGCAACTTTTATGGGGATTATAGATATATTTATAAAAATTGCTCTTCATCCCTAAAGACCCAACTTTATGTTGGTTCATAGAACATATTGATTTCTTTACTTTATAGGTCAATGGAATAAAATAATAACAACAATTATTTTCACCTTCATTTATATCAAATGAAAATTATAATGATATTTCTAATAACTAATTTCAAAGGAAAAATCACCAAGAGCCCTTATACGAGCTAAGTCAAAAAGACTAGTACTAAAAGATCAATTGTTGAAAAGGAGGTAACCATTGTTGGTATATAAAAGTAGGTATAAACTTGTTTTCATTTTAATAATAGAGCATATTGACTTGGCACATATATTTAGGGAGAAAATTTATTGCAGATGCTTAGGGGAGAAAGAAAGATTAATGTCTAAAGATGGTATATGAGTATTAATTAAAAACACTAATCTTTGTTTTTACAAATTTCTTGATAAGAATCTTTGAAAAAGAGTAGAGAAGCAATTTTTTAATGTCAATATATCTGAATATCATATACTTTTTTATATTGGCAAAAGGGTGAGAGAATGGTGATATTGAAACTTGAAAATTTTATGATGCATGAATTAAAGGGGATAATACATTACATATTGCTTTAACATAGACGGAACTTAGTCATTATCATTTACTTTCACTAACATCACTAAATTTCTTGTCTTTATTAAAAAGGGGGAGATTATCGAATCATTTAAGGTTTTAAACCTATAATTTTTAGTATAAAAATTATGTTACTACTGATTTTTTTATTTTTGGTGATATTAGTAAGTTAATATATGAAACATCAAAGTCATTAAAAACGTAAAGTGAACAAAGGAGCTAATTGAATTAATTAAAAAATTAAAGGATGAAAAAATGAGCAAAGTGGAGCACATATCTAATTTAAGTGAATAATGTAAAATAAGGAGGAATAAAGCATATCAAGATTTAAGCAAGTTATTGTAATCTATCTTGATCATTTTAATGAATTAGGGGCTTAATCATTACTTAATCATTTTTATATAGGGTATAATGTATAAATCCTTTCATAATAAAAAGTAATTTTTGTTTCTTTTAAGGGCTGATACCCATTCTGTGAGGATCTTAATGGAAAATACTCAACTTATTTTCATGTTGTTCTGGGGTGAAAGTGAATGCTAACAAGCATATTATTATGGTTTAAATATGTTATGAATGCTGATGAACTATCCAGAATAGTTGAGCTGCAAACACAAGTTCTTACTCTTAAATACCTTGAAGTTCCAATCTCGTATGCAAAAAAAAAAAGTTGATTCCTTCTCACTTATTGAATGGTTCAAATCTAGAATAAATGCTTGGCAAAATAGTTTTCTATCTTTAGCAACAAAGGTTAATTTTATTATATCAGTGCTAAGAAATCTCTATATTCACTAGCTCTCACACATTGTTCTCCCTAGGAAAGTAATTAAGGAGATTGATAGCATTATGAAAGCTTTGTTATGGTTTGGGAAAACTAAAAATTCCAAGAAAGCTAAAGTTAAATGGAGTGAAGTGATGATTCCTAAGAAGAAAGGAGGATTAGGAATAATTTACATTCCACTAATGCACATAGTACTCCTATGCAAAAGAACCTGGAGGCTATATAAGATAAATGTGCCATTTGGATAAAATGGATTAATAAGATTTATCTTAGGAATGATAACTTCTAGCATTTATTTATTACTAAAGAATACTCTTAGTTTTTCTTTCAAGTTATGAAATTAAGAGATGTTGTGTACCCTTGGATCAAGCATAGGTTGGGTAATGGAGAGCACATTTGGGTATGGTTTAACAACTGGTCTAAGCCTAGTCCTCTTATTCAAAAGAGTGAATTGTCCCATCTCTCAAATAAACTTCCTATTAATACAAAAATGTCCTCACTAATGAATCATGGAAAATGGAATGGAATCTTTAGAGGTTTCAACTTGTTGATGAAATATTTCCCTCATATTACCAATAGTACATAGTCACTTAGACATTTGATCCTACTAGAATATTCAGTAATAATTCTTGAAATAAAGCAATCAAGTAGCGAGTTAGATTGTACCTTGGTTCAACCTCCTATGGAAAAATTCGTTAAATCAAAAGACCTCAATATTTACTTGGTTAGTTATTAAGAACATGATTCGTACCAAGAACAGATGATTTGGCTCATATGACCTAATATATGTTTTATAGAAATAAGTTGAAGAAGATTAGGAAAACTTATTCTTTCGATGCAAATACTCCAAAGTAGTGTAGAGCATAATTTCGCAATTGCTTACAGTTCATTGCTCTTTTTATGACAACTTTGAATTAGATCACTTGGATTGCTAAGCTAAAGGTGCAGGATGGAGCTATGTGAAAAACTACTTTTACAAAGACAATCTACTCCCTATAGAAAGAAAGAAAGAAAGAAAAGGATTTAAAGGGCTGAGGAAGTAAACAAGCATCAATTAGCGAAGATATCATTAATTAGATCAGATCCATTATGATTGCAAAAAAAATGCTCAATATACACTATCTATAGGCATTAGGAATAGTTGGAATCTATAACTCTTGAATTGTAATTTAGTCTATTAGATTAGTAATTCATACTATTTTTTGTGAACTCATTTAATGTTGAGATAGCTTTGCTATTGTTAATATAAATTTTATTCAATTTCCAAAAAATTTGTTTTTGCCTTTAATGAAAATCTCTTGATCTTAAAATAATTCTGTTGAACTTTCAAAAAATTTTGAATAAGGTTTTTATTAAAGGAATGTGTTTATATATTTGAAAGAACTTAAGATGTTTTGAAAAAATTGTGTTAATAAATTTTTTTAAAATGTGATAATTAAGAAATCAATGCTAGAATTTTGGATAAATTGGTTGACTACTGTGGTAGTGATGTGGATTAATTTCTATTAAAAACATGTACAATAAGTTTGCAACGACATTAGTTGATTAACGTACTAGAATGATCAACCAATGTTATTTTATAAATAAACCATATATGAGTTATGACAAAAATATTAGGCATACTTCAAATTTGGTAAAAGCCTTAAGATGTTAGATGGTTCATTTGTATATGAATTAACATATATTGATCCTTTGTTCATTGGTGTGAGATAACATATATTGATCGTTTATTTATTGGTATGCGAAAGAGAAGGATGTTTAAAGTTACATGGATATGCATATTGGTTAAATTTCTTATGCTATATTTTGTGAGGACTTCTTTTGGAATTATAGAGACTTAATCTTCATCCATTAAAAGAATAAGATAGTGAATTATTAAGTGAAGCTTCAAGAATGGACATAGATTGACAAAATTTTGGTTGAACTGTTATTAAATCAAATTTGTCTCTCTTTTCATATTTTATTTAATTATTATTATGATTATCATATATGAGTTTTCCGTAATCATTTATTAGAAAAATACAATTTATTCACTAGTTTTTAAATAGAGTAAAAAGTAAAAACATATAATTCATCCCTTCTATATGCCATTCAAGGATAATAACAGTAAGGTTTTATATTAAATTTTTCCTACAAAAATGACTAGTACAAAATTGCAATCATAGGTAGATGCTTTATAGAAGTATCCATACATAAACTTCTTTCTTTATAAGCTAAAAAAGATGTTTTAATAGAGAGCTTAAAGATTTTTGAAATAAAAGTTATGGGATGGGCCTTAAGATCTGGGATGTTAACAACTATAGTAGCTTTATAGAGGCAAAAAAAATATTGAATATTGAAAATAAAAAGAAACCACCTAATAATTTTGGAAATGATAGAGAATAATCAAACATTACAAATTTTAACCATTAATAGGCTAAGTTGGAGATTAATTCATTTAGCAACTAAGTTTCTTAAATCCATTAGTAAGTTAGTGGTTAATTTTTTTAAGAGAATTTTTTTGTTAAAGGTTTTAAACATCCTTTTGCACTAAAGATGATAAGAATAGTAGCTAAGAGCAAGTTTAAACACCGTAAGTCACTTTTGGAATGGAATAATGTCCAAGAAGCCCATCAATTGTCATTTTCTAAGGAAGATTGATCCAATGCAAATTGCACCTTATTAGCATGGATTTCCATATTGATAAAGAAATGAAACATTGAAAGAACATATAGTTATTATTTTTGGCCTTTATATTATAAAGGACAAATTTTGGATTTGGTAAAGAGAGGAAATAAAGAAAATCTCTAATTTAAAGTGGTTGTTTTATGGCTATCTAGAGTGTGAAGCTAGAATTTTTTATTGTTAAGGAACCAAAAATAATTTCCTTTAATGAATTAAGACATGATTCACTCTAAACCCTAAAACCCTATAAAACCTAAGCTTAATATAAGATTTATTAGTGAATCATTAAGATGCATGATGATTCCATGCTAATGTTATCTTCTTTAATGGAGTCAATAATAGGATGGAAGTTAACCCTTATATTAGAGAGTAATGTTAAATGTTCTAATGGCCACCTCCAGATATTTCCATTGTTATTAGTTTCCACTTTTAAATAATCCTTTTGTAGTATATCTAATTGATATAAATCTATGTAAGGACTTAGTGCATGTCAATTTTCAAACCAGAAAAGGCTCTTTCCCATTCCAAATGGTGAACTTCATTAAGTCTCTCATATATTCTATCATATTTAAGATTTGTTTGAGTATCTAAGAGGTTTATATGCTTGGCCTCATATCTCGTAAGCATTACCCTTTCCAAACTTTAGTGTGTATCTAATGAACTTAAAGAGATTCATTTTTTGTGAAGAGTTTCCATATATTTTAACCAAAAGCAACTTATTCATCAATCTTATGGAATGAAATATAAGACCTCTTTTATATATTGGTAAGCATAAACTTGCTCTAATTAATTTTGTATTTTAAGGGATCAACCTTGTTACTTGTCCAAAGAAAGTCTTAAACATTATTTCAATTGATTTGACTATGTTCATAGAAAGAAGGAGATGTGTGTTATAGTAAATATTGAATTCGTTTAGAATAAAGATAATAAATTAATATCTCCCAACAAAGGATAGGTGTTTTATATTCCAATTATTCGAATGGTGTCCATTTGCTACATAAGATAAAGGTAGTCCATGTATAATGGTCATAAGGTGGTTAATGAAATGTATAGATTCTTTATAAAATAAGTTCCTACTTTGAAGCCTTTGCCTTTAGTTAATTAAGAATCTATCTATAATTTTTCAACAATTATGTGTATATATATATTGTTAAAGTTGAATATATGCCCTACCTATTTTTTAAACCATACAATGTATTAATAAAGTATATTACTGAAGGAACATTTACCTTGCTAAATAGAAATAGGGAATTAACATTATATATGGTGTTATTTGAATGTCTACTGGTCTCAATATTTCTAGATATTAGTGGGGTTAGTAATTCCAAGAAGAATGTAAAGAGATAATAAGATAAAGTATTACTCTATTGAAGATCTTTGGATCCTTTAAATAATATAGTAGGATCTTTATTTATAATGATAACAAACGAAGTAACTGTAAAGAATTAAACAAGCTAATTGATGAAAACAAGAGGAAACCTTAAAAGCTTTGAGAGAAGTAATGAAGAAATCACAATTAACATAATTAAATGCCTTTTAGAAGTCTATTTTTATCATGAAGTTTTTCATAATGGTAGTTCTTCATTATTTCTTGAGCTAAAAGAATAATGCCTCATATACTTCTTCCTTGCATGGAAACCTTTCTGAATTAATAACTAATTGAATAAAATCTTTCATCCTGTTAACTAGAAATTAAAAATGCCCTTTTAAAAGGTATTGTAATATGAGATTAAACCAAAATTATTGAGAGATACATGACTAGAAACTTTTCATATTAAAAATATGAAGGTTTTATTGATCTCCAAAAGGATCTTACCTATAAAGAAGAATTCTTTTAAAAAATGAATAATGTATTAAAGCCATTAAGGTAATCAAGGACAAACTACTACGGAAAATGATTACAACATGAATGTAATTGTGAGTTGTCCACTATAACAGCTCTTAACTAGATTATAGCAGTTGATAAGTTAATATTTATTCTAATTGAGGTTGGTGTTGAAGCTAAAAATGTGTTTTTCCTTGTGAAAAAATATATGAATTATGATTCTTATTCTGTTATATATTGACTTAAAAAATGCTTCCATAATATTGCTTTGTCCTGTGAAAATTCTCTTATTTTTTTCATCCTATAAGCAACAAACAAAGTTAAGTCAACCTTGAATATCCATAAGTCACTTCATATGATAGCTTTAGCTTTGCACTCCATATAACTGTTTCAGACTAAGTCAAGGGGGATTAGTGATATTACAATGTTCAAGTAAGATATGCCAAACATGATTATTATATTGGGATTGAAAATATAAATGTTTAATGATTTCTAGATAATTTTTACAGAGGATACACTAATTTCTCATACGTAAGAAGCTTGTTATCCTGTCTAAAGTGCGAAGCCTATGCTTTATGGTTAACCATAGCATAAAAGAAGCTCTAGGAAAAATGTGTTTATGTCATACAATATTATGCTATAGGAAATCTTTATTAGAGTATATAAATAATTTTCGGTATGAGTCATTGGTAAAATCACTAGAAAGTGAATATGCCCATTTGATTGAATCTTGTCTAAAATTATCCATTATATTGTTGGATAGTAAGTAATAGAGAGCTGGGACTGGAAGATAATTAGATAGGTTTTTAATTAAGAGAGATTGGGACACTATGGCATTTAGTATAAGTATAGCTCATAAGTAAATATACTCTTCATTTAACTTTAAAGGGCCAAATAAAGACCAGTAATCATACTAGAAGTAGGTATGTATGCCATTCCCTGTGGTGCTTACATATGAGTTTCTAATTTTACTTCTCATCTTGAACAGAAATTTTATAAGTGAGGAAGCATTAATAGGGAGCTTAGCTATCCACAGATTTTGTCCTTTAATATAATAAGCATAAACCATTCTTTCCCCCAGAGCTTACTTTTCCTATGAAAGCCTTCATACTCTTCAGTTTAAAGGACTGGGTTGAAAGTTTTGATTCAATGTATGTTTCCCTCCTTCCTTGGTTTACAAATTTCATACCAACTCACTTTAGGTTTGGTTTCTTTCTCTTTGCTGCCAAATCATAAGTACCTTTTGAATAATCATTCGATGGATTTAACTATTGCTTAATGATATATGTTTAATTGTTGATACGAGCGATTAATGATACAAAAATACTTCAGATACTCAATTAAATTCATATACGATTTTAGGTACAATTTGGAAGAAACGAAATTAAAGTGGATCAAAAACACGATAATTGGACCATTTTCCAAAGATTAATGCTCACTTGTCTTCATGAAGTAAGAAGAAGACAAGAAAATTCCAAGAAAGGAGATATATGTTGAAAATACAAAGAAGATTAAGGCATGAGATGGGACAACCCCATCCACGTGAATTTAATGGTTAGTAAAACAAAGGGAGAGTAGAAAATAGAAAAGCATGAAATGACATGAAAGAGATGTGGAAACATGCACCAATACGACATTGCACGCAACACCACACACCCAGCAAAAACGACAATGCATACAGCAGCTGCGAAGGAATAAATAAAAAAACGTAGTATCACTTAAACAAAATGCGACATGGTTTGTGCTTAACGTAAACACTGCGCAAACGTATGCAATGGTTTGCGTTAAACACAAACATAGACAATGTTTGTGTTTAATGAAAATGTTGTTGTTCATTATAAAAAGAGGGTTTTTAAATAAACGAAGATAGAACAGTAGAGGGCGATAGCTTTCGGCAGAAAAAAATTAGCATAGGTAAGAAGAGAGAGCTGAAGGCCACCTTCAGCTGGGACAATCTTCATGGGGGTTGAAGCATTTTCTTGAAAGACCCATGGAGGGCTAGATGTCCCGACGTCAGTTAAGAGGTGACATCAATGCCGACAGGATTTGGGTTTTATGAATAAGTGATCATATTATCGTTATTGGTCGGTTATTTATGTATGAACCCATTGGGTATTATGAAAAGATGATTTTAATGTGTTCATTGAATTGTTTATTTTCCCATTGCTCGAATTTAGATACAATTCATAATTGTTATGTTGAAATTCATGTGTAGCAACTAATGATTCGTAATCATTATGGATAACGTAACCTTGGTTAACCTTGATTAATTCTTTTTCCTAATTCGTAGTGCTACTACCTAATTAAATCTAAAGATTGTATCCTAGGTTATTCAGTAGTTAGGTTTAATTAATGATCGTATCTTAATTAAACACTACCTAAGGGAAAACTCGAGTTAATTATTAACCCTCGATTAATAGGTGCTAGGAGAGGTTAGAGAATAAAAAATCAATGAAATATGTTCAATTAGGGTGTAGGCTAAGATTGAACCAAAGAACCAGGTCCTTACCAAATTCCCTACTTTTATCATTCTTCACAGTTTTTCTTTAACTTGTTTTTATTAGTCTAGTTTCGTTTTATTTTCTTATTTGCAAAATCCAAAGCCCCCCAAAACCTAAACATATATAAATTTCATTTCATAAACTTTGCACACTCTCTCTGTGGGATAAACCTAGACTCACCACTACTATAGTAGTAGTCTAGTTTTTATTTTGACTAGCATTATGACGTGCTGTCACTTAAGGAAATACAAGATAAGAGGCCCAATAAATGTTTAAAGGACTAAGGACTGAATTCATTAGGTGGCACCTTCCAGCTAAAGATAGTATGCTTGAGCTTTAGCTTTCTTTTCTTCTGTTAATCTTATCCAATAATGGTTTGGGATAAGTGCACATAGGCTTAGTAGATGAAATTGGAATATGTAGGTACCTAACTAGAAGTTTAGCCACATTAAATCCAATTATAGCAGAAATACTAGCGACTTGACTACTTATATTGACAAATATACTAGATTTATCATTGTTTATAGTTAGATCTAACATCTTATTAAACATTTTTAGTGCACTCATAAGTGAAGAAATTAAGCTGACATCTATTTTGGAGAAGAGAAAAGCATCATCACTAAAGTTCAAGTCGATTTTTCTTAATCTTTTGCATTTGGAGTGGAATTTGAAAGCATTGCTCTTATTAGTAACTCTCTTCAGCAACCTGCTAAGTACTTCCATCACTAAGGAGAATTGACAAGAGGAGATGGGATCCCCTTGTTTGATGCCCCTAAATGCTTAGATAAGGCTAGAGGATCTCAATTAACTAATATTTTATAACAAAATAGTGGAAAGGCATTAGTCAATCTAATAAATATAAATGTCAAGGAAACCAAATGCTCTTAATATATTGAATATGAATCTCCAATCAACTATATCATAAGATTTTTTGAGATCAATTTTAAGGGCATAATTCTTATAGTTTTTCTTCCTATTATAGTGTTTGGAGATCTCTTAAGCTAGTGTTATATTATCTCATATTTGTCCCTTAGGGATATAAGCACCTTGAGATGGATCTCTAAGAGTTTGTAGAATAGGTTTCATCCTTTCAGCTTTCACTTTGGAAATTACCTTATAAACAAAATTACAAAATGAAATGGGCCTATAATCCTTTAGCGATTTATGCTCCTTTCCTTTGGGGACCAAAGTAACAAATTTTTTGTTCATTACTTTAAGTAGTCTTTTATTAAAAATGAACTCCTTAATAGCATTTACTATTACTCCACTCATTAGGGTCCAGGTCTTAACCAAAAAGTGAATGTTAAAACCATCAGGACCAGGAGCTTTAAAGGGAGCTAATGATTTAAGAGCTCATTCAATGTCTTATGCAGTGAATGGCTTAGAGAGAGAGCGTCAACTTCCTATGGTGATAACTTATGCCAAGTGATTTCTTCAATAAGTGTAATTGAGGATATGGTAGGAGATCTTAAGATTACTTAGAAGTAACTTTCAAATTCTTTAATAAACTCACTTTGAGTAAGAAGTAGTATGTCATTGCTTTCAAGAGTGAGAATCTTGTTATTGGCTACTCTGGAGAGGAGTGCCCTTTAAAAGAAGGTGGCTTTTTTATCATCATCTTGCAGCCATCAAATTTTGGATCTTTGCTTCATTTAAGAGTATTCAAGTTCAATAGTTGTGTGAAATTATGCAAGGCCCATTTCTTTACCTCTTGGAGAGCTAAGTAAATAGGATTAAGGTAAAGTTTAGCCTGAGCTTTACTAGGAGCTAACTTGGAAGTGTCGAGGAGATGGTACATATTACCAATGTTGGCTTTATGGAAAGATTTTATCTTTTCTCTTATACATCAAATCTTTTTAAACTATTGAAACGACTTAGTGCCAGTACAATGTATATTGAGACCTTTTGTGACAACTTCCTAAAAATATGATAATTTGATTAAGAAATTATTGAAATGAAAAGGGTGTCTCAAAAAAGGACTAGTTTAAATTAAAAATTATTAGAGAATGATTTGAAATACTAGGATTGAAGAATATATCTTCGAAGTGAGGAAAAGATTAAAGCCAAGCCAAGTTACACTAGCTCTATCTAGCTTTTTCCTCAAGAAGGTTTCTTGTTTCTATTTGTTGCTCCAGATATAAAAATTTCCCATACTAGGCAAGCTAGTAACTTAAATGTCCAAAAGACATTCCCTGAAGTCCTCATATAGACATCTATTAGAGCTATAGCCTTATGCTTCCTTTAAATGAATAATGGAGTTAAAGTCTCCAACTAGCAGCCATGGGGTATTTGAAAGGACCTATCCTAGAGTTCCTCTTTCGGAAAGATAGTGGAGCTCTTCTGGGGGACCCCACGGTGACCCTCCAATCGATATCTAACTCAACTTTTGAAATGGGACCTCAGGTCCACATCACAAGTAATCAAAAACTTGTAATTCTCAACATTTGAAAAACTTTGGTGAGGATTGAAGTTGCCGTACTTCATTAAGTAAAAAATATTTACAATCCCACAAACATTTACAAGATCATACTTTTGAACCCTTTCCAAAATAATTTAAAACATATCACATGCATAGCAAAAATAACATAAGAACAATAACACCCGACGATGCAACTAATTTTGTAATGAAGTCCTAATTACTTCAGCACCTGTACGCATATATGGGATGGTTTTTTTAAAAACATAAAAATAAAGGTGAGTTAAACAAGTTCAGTGAGTGTAATCAGTTTACAAAAAAATCAAACTTTTCATAGCAACATATTTGCAATATACCTATACAATCACAAAGCTCACAGTAAAGCATTTGCAGCAACAATTTATTCGTACATCATCAAATCTAGTAATAACATAACATTTATTAAAACAAAATTTCAAATTTTCTAAAATACTATTCTAAAATGTTTTTCAAATTTAAACTCATAATATACAAGTTTCCATTTTCCATTTCTTTTTTTCCTTAATAATAAAAGTGGTGACAATAATTTTTTTGAAAAATTTTATATTGAAAATAAGCCATCCATTAGAATTGGTACCACACGGTTCCTTTCAAATCACTTTTAACATAAATAGTGGTGGCATTACTATTTTCATGACTTTCCTTACTCAACATAGCCCACGATTAGTTTCTTTACCATATGGTACATTAGGCCTAAAGTTACGGAGCTGGTTTTGCATCACTTACCCGCAATTGATTAACCATTATTCACGGAGCTAGTTTTGAATCACTTACCAGTAACAGGTTAATTGCTATATACCGGTAGTTATGGAACTGGTTCTTTATCACTTACCCATAACAAGTCACGGAGCTGGCTCTATATCTCTTACCCATGACTAGTTAACTACTATTTATAGAGCTAGTTCTATATCACTTACTCGTAATAGATTAACTACTATAAACCAGTATAATAACATGTGTAAAGCCTAACAGTGTACCATAGACAAAAACAATTCATACCTTTTCAATTCATCTTATTTTCAAAATCAATTCTGGGGGGATTTATAATTATCCAATTTAATGCGTAATTTCAATATAACTTCTAATCATACAAAATTCAACTTCCAAATTAAAACTTATATATTGCTAAAGCATACACTTATACTAGTAATATTCATTTGTAATATCTTATTCATATAAAACTCAATATAACTATTCATTTCATGAAAACCATTTGCATAAAATTGATTTAAAGAACACTCACATGTCATTAATTATTTTGCAAAGAATTTATTCATATAAAACAATTAAAATACACTCACATATGATCAATTCTTTTGTAAAGAATTTAGTAATATAAAATAATTAAAAACACTCACAACTTCGCAAACTCATCGCCAAGCACACTCATGCGTTCGATGCCTTTCCTTTA
Source organism: Erythroxylum flavicans (assembly GCA_027576715.1). Classification (NCBI taxonomy): domain Eukaryota; kingdom Viridiplantae; phylum Streptophyta; class Magnoliopsida; order Malpighiales; family Erythroxylaceae; genus Erythroxylum; species Erythroxylum flavicans. The sequence continues at coordinate 19,194 of JANZXP010135600.1, forward strand.
CCTACACAAAATGCATTTCACTTAGGTATTTATTTCCAAATTCAAAAATAAGACACTAAAACTATAATTTGGTTTAACCAAATTTGAGATTTGTATTTAATCTTGTAATACGTATGCTAATCATATTTATGCTTACTTTCATAAGCTAACCTATTGGTCTTCGTTTCCAAATCTAACTTCAAAAGTTACTTAAATACCATATTTACCCATTCTAACTTACCAATTTCTTCAAAACACAATCTCACCCAATTTAATTCACTACATCATAATTATGTATGACGAGTCATGATTATGACCCAGGTCCAAAATCCATACCTCCACTTCTTTCTTAATTTTCACATAGAAAACGTTCAAATTAGATTTTTGGGTCTTCTAGACATTTGTTCTCCTATGTCTCTATTTGTCCATATCATAAAAAATCATGCCATTTCAAGTTCTAAATCATGTAACATGTGTCAAATATCAAAAACTGTTTCAATACAAGGACAATATCAGGTTATCATTTTAAATCCCCATTTCCAATGTCATTAATCCAGAATTAGGTCTAGGTTGCATCTAAAGATATTTAGTTCTATGTATTAAGTTTTATCTTCAATTTGAATCAAACAATTTGGAGGTATGAAGGCAAAGCTATGGCGAAAACAATGTTACTAGTTCAAATTAACCTAAGACAGAATTCCGCTACACGTTCCTCTCTTGTCATATTCAACTAATTCCATACAAAGAAACATCAAAGTAATATCAAGAAACCATTTATCTTAAACACATCCATCTTACTCAAGAAAACCCAAAAAATGGAAATTTAAGCTAGGAAACTTACCACTTTTTCCTCCAATCTTATGGGTACTTCATGAATGCTTCAAGATTCCTCCAAATCACCAGAATGGCTACACCCTTCTTCCTCTGTCCTTAGTCGATATTCACCCTTGGATTCTCTTCTTTTCCCTTTCTTTTTGGTCACACGGCTACTCTCTCATCACTCTCACGTTTTTGTTAACGAATGAAACAAAATGTCTTTAAGTTTTGTTTTTTATACTCATTTAATAGATTACACATGTCACCTTCCTATTTGTCTTCACTATTGACTCGTCACACACAAGTCATTTTCTCATTGGTCATCTCTAATGACTCATCAATCCACTAATATCATGTAAAAAGATCAAATTGCACTTAATGAGTAAAAAAACCAAAATGCTCTTTAATGCGTTTAATTCACCAACTAATATAATTAAATCCCGAAATTATTCCAAAACAGTCAATATTTGTTGATTGGATGCTTTAAAAAATTCCAAACGGGTTTAAAATCATCAATACCCATTATTTTATAAAAGGAAAATTTACTCCAATAATTTCATATTACTAGAATTTTATTTAAACAACCTCCATTTTGATCTGTTTCAGTTCCTATGGACTCCAATCCTAATTTTGGAGCTTTTCATCGTATTTCAAAATTCTTCGATAACTTTTTCAGTTTCCGGGGATAATTTTTGGATTGAATCTAGAAATCACTGAAATCATCTGAAGTTCATTCAAAAGTGTTACCTAAATATCCAAAGCACATTTTAGGGCTTTTAAAGCTCGTTCAGACTCATTTCGTAACTTTTCATAGTTTTTGAAATTTTTCCAAGAAATTTCCGATCGAGTCCAAAATCTTCTCTGATCTATCTGTGATTTTTGTTATAACCTCAATAATACATTTAAATGCTTAAATTACTCTAGCATACAATAAGTAGAGCATACTTTATAAAATGCATGTGCATCACAGTAAACAGTACAATAATCAAACTAGGATATTACAAATTCTCCCTTCCTTACAAAAATTTCATCCTCAAAATTTTAAACAAACTTAATCATCTCATAATTACAAATATTGACCTCACATCCCCTCTTCGTGCTTCCACTCTGTTAGTTACTTCATAGGGACCAACATATCATGGGCTTAACTTGTCACATTGTCTAAAATAGACTCTTCCTTTCCATGATGATATTCGTAAAAATTCTTTGATTTTTTAACTTTTAACTATAAATTCTTCCTCCATTTCTATACGTAGCTCTGTTTTTAGGTACTAGCACTTTGATCTACATAATTTTGATCTTATTTGCAATTATCAAAACTAGTCCACTAATGTACTTTCATCTATCTCATCCTCATATACCAACACTTTATGTAACTATATACTTCCAATCTCTTACAGCTTGATTAATCTATCAAAAGGATACCTACTTTGGATGGTTAGAAAATGGGCAAATTTTGTAATTTGATCCTTTATCTCCCATACATTATCATATCCACTTAGATTTAGCAAAATTGCTACCATCAAATCCTTCGTATCATACTTCCATTTCCATTCCCAGATAGGGAATGGCTGAGAAGTTTTTTTGTTGGTTCTTTGGCTCTCGGCCTTGTCTTGTTGATTTAATAAGCATTTGAACATATACTATATTATTACCCTTTTCCTACCTTTTCGAACATAATGCACTTTCAATTTATTCTTGCATCATCAAATTTGGTAATAACATAACATTTCATATAACAAAATTTCAATGTTTTTGAAATACTATTCCAAAATGTTTTTCGACCTTAAACTTGCAATATTCAAGTTTCCATTTTCCATTTTCTTTTTTCTCCTTAAACAATAAATAATGGTGGCAATAATTGTTTTGAAAATTTTTATACTGAAAAGAAGTCATCCACTAGAATTAATACCAATCGGTGCTTGATAGGTGATTAATTGATTGTGAATTTATTTCATAACACTTTGTGATTATTGTTATAAAATTGCTTAAGATACTCACTTTAAATCGTATGTAATTATAGGCACAATTCAGAAGCAAAGAAATTAAAGTGAGTTGAAAGCATAATATTTGGGCCTTTTTTTGAAGATTAATTTTCAGTTGTCTTCATGGAGCAAGAAGATGAAAATTAAAAGAAAAAAATCAAATAAAAGAGAAGAAGAATTAAAGTTGTTCACAACATGCAGCTGGAAAAATAAAGAAGTAGGAAGCTTTGCATCTTTCATATAACAACGTGAATTTAAAAGATGATGGACAGTTCAACCCGATGGGAGGCAAAGACTAAAACAACAACAACCTAAAACATGAAGAAAACCAAAAACGATAACAGTGGAAGCAGATCAAGGTAGTCAGAAGGAAGCAGTCTAAGACCTAAATGACACAGTGCAGATGGGAAGCAGCAACACGCTAAAACGACAGCATAGTGATGAACTAGGAAAAGGAATTGTTTGTATTTAACGCATGTGGGTTTTTAAAGATGAATAGTAAGATGGACTAAAGAAATAATTCATAAAACTAGAGAGTAGCATATAGACAGTAGCTTACGAGAGAGAATATACGGGAGGTGCTATAGGGGTTTTGGTGGGACATTTTCAAAGAAGCAAAGCTATGATCATTTAGAGACCCATGGAGGGGTAGCGTCCCGATGTCTGTATGGAAGTGGCATCAATGCTGACAACCCGAGTTAAGAGTATTTCTTTGTTTTAGTTGTTTCTTTCTCTCATTAGAAATTGATTGTGTTATCCTATCTTAATTGATTTGGGTTTTGTGTATGGATAATTGGATTTTCATTATTGTTCGATTATTTTTATATAAACCGATTGGGTATTGTGGAAAGATGGTTTTAATGTGTTCATTGGATCATTTATTTGCAAACCCATTGCCAGAATTTTGATATAATCCATTATTATTATGCTGAAATTAGTTTGTTGTGACTAATGATTCATAATCATTAAGGATAACATGACCTAGGATAAATGACACATTGTATATGGTTGTTGCCTTGATTAATCAATTTTCTTAGTTCGTAATACAACTGCCTAATTAAATCTAGAGATCGTATCCTAGGTTATTCGATGGTTAGGTTTAATTAACAATCATATCTTAATTAAACACTACCTGAGGGAAAACTCAGGTTAATTATTAACCCACGATTAATAGTTGTTAAGAGAGATTTGAGAACAATAAATCCATGAAATATGTTTAATTAGGGTGTAGGTCGAGATTGAACCAAAGAACTAGGTCCCTACCGAATTCCCCACTTTTATCATTTTTGCATGTTTTTTTTAATTTTTTTCATTAGGTTAGTTTTATTTTATTTTCTTATTTCAAATTCCAGAACCCCCTGTTAAACCTAAACACCATTTACTTTCATTTCATAAACTTTACACACACTCTCTGTGGGATCAACCTAGACTCACCACTGCTATAGTAGTAGGTCTAGTTATTTTATTTTGATTAGCATTATGACGCATTGTCAATTTTGGCGTCGTTGCTAGGGAGTGTTGTGTTTTAGTTTTTATTTGTGATTTAATTATTTTTTTGTATTTTTTTTTTGTATTTGGTTTCTTTTTAGTTATTTCGTGATCCTTTCTTTATTCTACTTCGTGTTAGTGATTTATAAAAAAAATATAGAGGGAAGTAATTTTTTCTTTTATCTTTATTCTCAATCCTAGAACCAAGGTTGGCCTAATCAACCTAACTTTGGTTATAGATGAGATAACGATCATAATTACTTCTATGATAGTTTGTATGACACCCGACAACTCCTATGTGGACCAGAAGCTTCTTATCAAAACTTAGGTACTTCTTTGGAAGAATTGATGAATGTTGTGATTGCTAACAATCTTCAATTTCTTCAGGGTATACAGTAGCTTCAAGAGAGTATGCAACAATTTCAACAAAATACCCATTAGTTCCAGCAAGAAATAAGGTATATAATATCTAGAAACCATAACTTGTTAAGCCAAATGGGTGAAATAGCAACGAAGATTGAACACCTAGAATCACAAATAGAAGAGGACCAATCATATCAACCCTAGGTATACCCTATAAATGTAAGTGCAAAAATCTTACAAAGTGATAAGGAGCTTGAGAATTTTGAGATCATTACTCAAGGAGTTGCTTACGTAGAAGAAACAGAGGAGGAGCTCGAAGCAGAAAAAGACATACCTTTTAGTTTAGAGGTAAGCACTGAGTTCCATTTTATTGTTGAGAATGACTCTTCACCTTTATGCATCTTCTTAGAGTTGTAATGAATTTGTTATTTGAGTATGTTGAATACGAGGTAGATGTTGGTTTGGAAGGTTCACTCTTGTGGTTTCAATGTATTGTTGGCATAAATGGTATGAGTGATTCCTTCGGATTCGTATAAGCTTTATATGGTTTGTGTGTGAGAGCTAAACTGAGTTGTGAAATATAAGTGTTGCAATCATCATAGTTGACGGTACCCAGATTTGTATGAGTGTGAACTTGTGCACTTGATGTCATATTGAGTGTTGCATTTGTTTCACTAGCTTTAATGACTTTCATACTACTTGACCCAAATACATCTCACCTTACCTTTGCCCTCATTACAACCTTAAAAAGTCCTTTGATTCATGATTTTGCATGTGAACATTAGTGGTGGAGAAATGAAATGATATGCAAAGTTGTGGAATGACATGATTATGAATGGTGTTGAGTGTACCTTTGGATATATTTTTTTAAAACACATTTTTTTGAGTCTACCATTAGATTGCTTAGTTTTTTAAGATAATTAATGTTGATTGATCATGAGTAAAAGCTTAGAATGTTGACTTCTTGCTATGATTTTATAAAGTCATTCATCTTTGTTTATGATTATGTATTTTTGGAAAATATGGGAATTGAGTAAATGTTTTGGGTCTTTGAGCTTAATTTTAATGTTTTGCTTGAGAACGGCCAAAAGCTAAGTGTGGGGGAAATTGATAGGTGTTTAATTGATTATGAATTTATTCCATAACACTTAGTGATAATTGCTATAAAATTGCTTAAGATACTCACTTTGACTCATATATGATTTTAGGCACAATTCGGAAGCAAAGAAGTTAAAGTGAGTCGACACCATGATATTTGGGTCATTTTTTGAAAATTAATTTGCACTTGTCTTTATCGAGCAAGAAGAAGAAAATTAAATTACGAAAAATGAAAACACAGAGAAGAAGAATTAAAGTTGTTTATGGTATGCAGTTGGAAAAGTAAGTAAGTAGGAAACTTTGCATGTTTCATGCAACAACGTGAATTTAAAAGATGATGAATAATCTAACACGCTGGAAGGCGAAGACCAAAACAACAATAGCCCCAAAACATGAAGAAAACTAAAATAGTAGCACTAGAAGCAAATGAAAACAATTGGAAGGAAGCAATCTATGACCAAAACGATGCGGCATAGATGGGAAGCAGCAGCACGCCAAAATGACAGTGTAATGATGAATTGGGAAAAGGAAAAGTAAACGTATGCATTTCATGCATTAACATATACGTGTACACATCATACAAGGCATGAAGCTCAGATGAATAGTAAGATGGACTAAAGAAATAATTTATAAAATCAGAGAGTAGCGTATAGAACAGTAGCTTATGAGATAAAATAGAAGGGAGGCACTACAGGCTTTTCGGTGAGACATTTTCAGAGGGGCAAAGCTATGATCATTTGGAGACCAATAGAGCAGTAACGTCTCGACGCTGGTTTGGAGTTGACATCGACGCCGATGATCCAAATTAAGTGTATTTCTTAGTTTTAGTTGTTTCTTTCTCTCATTAGAAATTGATTGTGTTATCCTGTGTTAATTGATTTGGTTGTGTATGGATAATCAAAATTTTGTTATTCTTTGGTTATTTATCTATGAACCCATTGGGTATTGTGAAAGGATGATTTTAATGCATTCATTGAATTGTTTATTTGCAAACTCATTGCTATAACTTCGATATAATCCGTAATTGCTATTTTGAAATTCATGTGTAGCAACTAATTATTCATAATCATTAGGGATAACATGACCTCGGTTAAATGATGCATCGTATATGATTGTTGTCTTGATTAATCAATTTTCCTAATTCTTAATGCTATTGCCTAATTAAATCTAGAGATCATGTCCTAGGTTATTCAGTGGTTAAGTTTAATTAACGATCGTATCTTGATTAAATGCTGCTTAAGAAAAAATTGGGTTAATTATTAACCTACAATTAATAGTTGCTAGGAGAGGTTTGAAAACAACAAATCAATGAAATAAATCTAAAACCCCCTGTTAGACCTAAACACCAGTTATTTTCATTTTGGAAACTTTAGATATACTCTTTATGGGATCTACCTAGACTCACCGCTGCTATAGTAGTAGGTCTAGTTATTTTGTTTTGAATAGTGTTACGACGTGCTGTCAGTGGTCCTTAAATCACTTTTAACATAAATAATGGTGGCATTACTATTTTCATGACTTTCCTCACTCAACATAGCCCACCACTAGTTTCTTTATAATATGGTACATTAGACCTAAAATCACGAAGTTGGTTCTGCATCGCTTACCCACAACTGGTTATCCACTATTTACGAAGCTAGTTTTGCATCGCTTACTCGTAACAGGTTAATCGCTATATACCAGTAGTTATAGTGTTGGTTCTACATCGCTTACCCATAACAACTCACGGTGTTGGTTCTACATCACCTACTGTAAAAGGTTAACCACTATAAACTGGTATAATAACATGTATAATGCCTAACAGTGTACCCTAGACAAAAGTAATTCATAACTTTTTTCAATTCATCTTATTTTCGAAATCAATTCTAGGAGGATTCATAATCAACCAATTTAATGCATAATTTCAATCTAACTTCCAATCATACAAAATTCAACTTCCAAATTAAAACTTATATATTGCTAAAGTATACATTTATACTAGCAATATTCATTTGTAATATCTCATTCATATAAAACTTAAAAAAACTGTTCATTTCATGAAAACCATTTATATAAAATCGATTTAAAGAACACTCATATGTCATCAATTATTTTGCAAAGAATAAAAAATTAAAATACACTCACATGTCATCAATTATTTTGTAGAGAATTTAGTCATATAAAATAATTAAATACATCACAAATTCGCGAACTTATCGTCAAACACACTCATGCATTCAATGCCTCTCCTTTACCTACACAAAATGCATTTCACCTAGGCATTTATTTCCAAATTTAGAAATAAGACATTAAAACTATTATTTGGTTAAACCAAATTAGAGATTTGTATTTAATCGGGTAACACGTATGATAATCATATTTCTGCTTACCTTCATAAGCTAACCTGGTCTTTGTTTCCAAATCTAACTTCAAAATTCACTTAAATACTATATTTTACCCATTTTAACTTTCCAATTTCTTCAAAACACAATCTCACCCACTTTATTTCACTATATCACAATCATGCATGATGAGTCACGGTTATGACCCATGTCCAGAATCCATACCATTATTTATTCCTTAATTTTCACATAGCAAACATTCAATTAGGTTTTGAGATCTTCTAGACATTTTTTTCCCTATGTCTTTATTTTCCATATCATCAAAAATCATGTCATTTCAACTTCTAAATCATGAAACATTTATCAAATATCAAAAGCTGCTTCAATACAGGGACAATATCAAGTTACCATTTTAAATCCCCATTTCCAATTTCATTAGTCCAGAATTAGGTCTAGGTAGTTGCTAAAGATTTTTAGTTCTATGTCTTAAATTTTATCTCCAATTTCAATCAAACAATTTAGAGGTATAAAGGCCAAGTTATGGCCAAAACAATGTGACCAGTTCAAATTAACCTAAGACAGAATTCTGCTACACGTTCCTCTCTTATTATATTTAACTAATTCTATACAAAGAAACATCAAAGTAATACAAATATACTATTGATCTTAAACACATCCATCTCACTCAAGAAAACCTAAAAAAATTAGAAATTAAGCTAGGAAACTTACCACTTTTTCCTCTAATCTTTTGGATATTTCATGAATACTTTAAGATTCCTCCAAATCACCATCAAATTCCATCAAAAATGGATACACTCTTCTTCCTCTCCTTGGTCGATGTTCACCCTTGTCTTCCCTTCTTTTCCCTTTCTTTTCGGTCTCACGGTTACTCTCTCATCACTCTCATGTTTTTGTAAAAAGAATGAAGCAAAATGTCTTTAAGTTTTGCTTTTTATATTCATTTAATGGATTATACATGTCACCTTCCCATTTGTCGTCACTAATGACTCATCACACACATGTCATTTTCTCAGTGGTCATCTCTAATGACTCATCAATCCACTAATATCATGTAAAAATACCAAATTGCCCTTAATGAGTAAGAAAACTAAATTGCCATTTAATGCATTTAATTCACCATCTAACCTAATTAAATCTCAAAATTATCGTACTTCAAAATTGTTTGGTAGCTTTTTCGGTTGCTCGGAAGAGTTTTTGAATTCAATCCAGTAATCACTGAATGTCATTGAAATTGTCTAAATTTCATTCAAAAGTGTCAGTTAAATCTCCAAAGCATGGTTCAGGAATTTTAAAGCTTATTTGGACTCATTTTGTAACTTTTCGGAGTTTCGAAAATTTTCCAAGAAATTTTTGATCGAGTTTAAAATCATATCTAGTCTATCTATGATCTTTGTTATAACATCAATAATATATTTAAATGCTTAAATTACTCTAGTACACCATAAATAGACCATACTTTATAAAATGCATGTGCAGCACAGTACACAATACAATAATCAAACGAGGGTATTACAGTATTTATACCAAAAGATATTTCCTGTAGCTTTTTCTATAGTACGGGTATCTGATAAGCTTGATTATAAGCATAAATGATGGAGACGTGCGTTAACTTGTTGTAACATGTACATGAATGAATTGATCATTGATTATAGATTCGGCAATTTGCAACTTATCTTTGTTGTAAACATTAGTATCCTTTCATAGGATGGTGGTTATAATTAGTAATAATTTCCCAATAACTAGGCAAATAGAGAGGAGATTATAAGTATTTCTGCTCATCTTAGACTTACTTATTAAATTAGGCTTATGATTTGCAATAAATCCTCTAACTATTTGTTGTTTAGAATGGGCATTATACCCCTTATATTACGTGAGATAATAATTATGTTTATAAAATAAAAGAATAAGGACTCTTCTTTATATGGGGTCTTCTCCTAGAAATAGTCTTATATTCTTATTAGTTGTTGAGTTAGTTGCTTTGCCAATATTGTTATACTTATTATCATCTCCTTCTACTTCCATTATAGCTTTATTAGCAATGGCATTTCTAAGACTTTCTTTAATTCCTACTAAAAAGTTTGTTACTAGAGTTACTTTTACTACAAGATTATTGCTAGCTTCTGAGGTATTGAACGGTTCCTTATGTTCGAGTTTGCTTATACTACTTAAGCTTCAGACTGATCATGTTCTTCCTCTTCTATTATGAGCTCATGATAACGGCTTATTTTGAATATCCTTCAAGTAGGTTACGTTATTTCATAGGTTTGATGTTGGGTGGCCTACATGTATATGTTATTTTCACCTTATCTTTAGTCAAAGCATAATTATCATTAGACCTTATAATAGATATCTCATATGGCAGGTTAGACAGGACATTAATTGCTATATAAATTATAATGAAATTTATTCTTTTAGTTTCAAGTATTGCCCTATCAAGAAAAAAGGGTCTTATAATGAAGCTAGCTAGGTAACTTAATCCCTTTGTTGTCTAATATTTGAGAGGCATATCATCTTTGCACACCTATAATGCAATATTAGTAAGCTTAATTTCATCAAAATTAACTCCAAGTTCTCCAAGCTTGAACAAGGAAGGGCTTGTTTTAGGCATACCAAATTCCTATCTCAAGCATCATATTGGTAGAGTCAGGGGAGTCAAACTTAAAGAAAAATATATTATCATTATTGAACATAATGTCCAAGAGCCCATATTGTTTCTAGTTGGTAGCAACCTAAGTTTTCAGGATAGGAAATGAAACTCTTTTGTCTAACAAGAAACCTATAATGGTGGATTTCCACTTCTCTACCCCTACTTTTATAATAGAAATAAGTTGAGCCTGACATTTTGAAGTCTTATAGGGAGGGCAATAGCTAAGGGCCTATTTGTTTTCATTTATGTTTTTTGTTTTTATTGAAAATTAAAAGAATTCATTAATAAGCCATAAAAGGCATCAAAAGGAGACATTCCAAGGCTATTCCAAAAAATTTTAGTAAGAATACATCAATATTCTAGCTATTATCTTTAAAAGTAGCTAGAATCAAAAACTTATAAATCAAAGATTCCATCTTCTTCTGAAAGGAAGGCTGATGTTTTCTTCTGCTTGATGAGCTACTAAGATTTCTCTAATTCATCAATGTATATTGTGAGCTAAGGCATGATTATTCATTTTCCCCTTATTGAACAATTATTTATTCCTTTCCATCCATATTGCATTCACTAAGCAGTTTAGGCTGAGGCTTAGACATAGTTGGCCTTTCTTCCAATTTTGGTACTAGCTTTAGCCCACACTAATATGTTGTCCCAATTAGTAGCTACGCAAAAAAGATTCATTATGAATTACATTCTAGCCTAAATGGAGGTTATGTAGTTGCATTGAAAGTGAAGATGATCAATAGTTTCAACTTTTGGATAGCATAAATCATATAGGTGATCATTAGAACCTTTAATCATGTCTTTGGTTTTCAGTCTTCTTCTAGCTGCTAACTTTGTGATAAAGGAAGCTATAGGATTCAAATAACCTTTCTAAAAAACGTTGTACCAAAGAATGAGAGGGGTATGTGGCTATAAAGCTTTAAGGCAGGAGGAGTTAGAGAATTCTCCATTATAGTTAATGGACCAAATGGGTTTATCAGTTAAATAGAGGTTAGGTAAGTAGTTGGGGGAATAACTCAATAATCTTTTAGCCCTTACCTAAAACTTGCGATGTGTTATGAATTATGACCTTCTTGACTCGAGCTTGAGTAGGAATTCTAGTTGTGAGAACTGAAATATCTTCTCTTATAAATAGAGGGCTTAAATGGGTCTAATTGTCAAACCAAAACCAAATATCCTCATCATTCCCAACTCGGATTCTAGTAAAAGGAGACACAACCTATCTTTTTCTAAGAATTTGTATGAGAGGCCAAGACTGTTCTTCCCTTCTAAGAACAAAAATTTAGTGAAAAGAAAACATATTTGTTTGAGTTTTCTATTTTTATTTTTTATTTTGGTTTCTTCCAATTTTCAAAATTTATGAAAATCACAAAAAGTGATTTTGGTTTTCTATTTTTATAATATGATTTACTATCAACAAATATATCTTTTAATTTTTTAATATATTAATTATTAATAAGAATTGTGAATAATTTAATTTAATATTATATTTAATTAATTAAAATTAATTATGAATTAAAATTATGAATTATTTTATTTTATTTTATAATCTATTTAATTTTATAATTAAATTTAAATTTAATTTAATAATTATTAATGCATAGAATCAAATGTAAAATATCTTCAGAATATATAAATTTCAAATAAAATTTGATTTAATAATTAAAATAATTTCAAATTATTTATTTTAATAAAATATAATATTTTTAACAAATATTATACGAGAGTTTAAATTAAAACAAATTTAATTAATTAAAAATAATTTATCTTTAAGTTTTATCTAATATGTAATTATCACAGCTAATATATATATATATATATTAACAACCAAACAGGTTTTTTTATTTGAAGGAAAAACAAAATGTAAAAAGTAAAATAAAAAAGTAAAAACTACAACAAAAAAAAAGAAGTGGAACCAAACGACCCCTAAGAATAACTTATGGATTAAAATTGCCAACAACTTGCACCCAAGGGCACCTTGTATAAACTTCTTATGGTAATTGATTGATCGCAAGGTTACGTACGCTAAGTTTTAATATTTATAACCTTGGTAAGTTTCGTAAGCACACAGGTCATTCGCATAGTACCTAATGTATCAATCCCACGAGGAGGGAAGTCTAGTCCTAAATTTTAAGATTGTACTAACTACAATAATTCAAAATTAATAAACTAATGCAGAAAATAATTCAATCAAACAATTAATTTTAAGTATTAAATTGCAGAAATCTAAACAAGTAACGAATCACACAACACAATTCAAAAATCAACCTAGAAATTACCAAGTGAAAGAAAGGGGATTTTTAGTCCAAAATTAACAAAAATCTAACTGATTATGCAATTACCGCATTAATAGGTCTAGATGGTCTTAGGGTAGATTACTCTCTCTCGAGTTATAATCCTTAACCCTAATTGATAATCCCTAATTTAAATTATGGAATTGTGATTTCTAAATTCACAATTGACCCAAAACCTAAATTAGTTCTAAAATTGACTAATAACCTACTAGGAACCTATGCTCGATCTCTTATCAAATGATTCTATTGGTTTGTTTCAATTCTCTACCTATCAAATTACCTAACTCTCGTTAGCCTAATTTGATTATTTTCACTTGGCTCACCCTCTCAGTTTATTGCCAAGTTATTACGAACAAATAGTGAATCACAATTAAATCAATAAAAACACAATCAATCAAACTTTATTAATCTTAAGGACCAAAAACCTGAATGTGAGTTTAGACATAAATCAACACTCGGCAATAGTTGATTTCAAAAATCATCCCAATTTCATACATCCATAAAATTTTAATAAAAATAGAAATATTGTCATAATAGATTCGTGGAGGCAAACCACCTGTTTCGGTAAATACGTCGCATTAAGATCCATCTCCGTGACTCTCTTCCTTCGTCTCCTTCCTCAATCTCTCGATAACTCTTTAGGTTTTTTTTTCAGAATGTGACTGACGTGAATGCACTCTTTCCAAACTCTCCAAGGTTGCCCTTTTTTTCTTGTAATGTTCTTTTTATATCTTAAAAGCCCTAGGTTTAATCTGGGGTCGAAACGATCTAGAAAATCACACAGAACTCGAGTTTTTGTATCAGTCTCATAGTCTAAAGTATACGATTATGGCCAGGGTCCTTTTAGCTTGCCTCTTTCTGTCACGATAGTGGCCTATTGTGCCACGATCGTGGGTAGTGCTTTTGGCCTGAAACTTTTCAAAACTTCTCCGTTCTTTGCTGTTTACCCTGAAATACTAACAAACCCATCAAGGTACCTCAAAAATATAACATTTAAGCTTAAAAACTTATACTAACCTATAAAAATAATTAAAAACATAAACTATACAATTAACACATGAATACATACTAAAAACTCAAATTAACATTAAATAGTTAACAAATTAAACCCTAAAACACAATGCAAATCACAACTATGAAAACACAAGGAAAAGAAGACAAAATTCAACACGATCACCAATATAGGTATGTTATTGACTGTGAATCTTTTTGTTTCTCAAACACTTACCTGGTTTTGGTAACATGGGTATGTTGGTAGGCATATCTGGCTTATATTAATTGCCACCAACACAAGCATGTTTATACCCATGTATCTTTCTATAGCTTTTTGCACCTTATCTCTACGTGGATCATGGCAATGTTTATGGTTTAAATAGTTGTATAGAGGAGAACAATAATCAATACAGGTGTGTAACTCTTTGAAACTTTTTTAACTTATCCAATGTGTAACTCTTTATAACTTTTTTAACTTATCCAAATTTCCTTCTACCTTCCAATTTGCAAATCCATAAACATACCTAAGACATAAAAGATGAAAAATAACACCCATATAACTATAAACCAAGTAAAAATTCAATACTAAGACACAATATTAATATTGATATAAATTAGACTAAAAAATTAATACCTAAAATAAAACTAAAAGGAACGAAATTACCAATTAAAATTTATAATTTAATATTTCCATCATAATGCCTTTTAAACAGTTCCTTATATAGTTTCCAACTTTTATAAGCCATCATATGCCATTCTTCTAACTCACTTGCTTAGACATTCCTCTTCTCACCTACAAGATCGAGATTAAAGTTAATGAACTTAATTGCCTAATATGCTTTATGTTAATATTCAATAAGAAAATGACAAATTTTTCCATACATTAACCTATAAGGTATAGTACTTATTTGTGTCTTAAATGACATTCAATAGGCCCAAAAAAGCATTCTCTAACTTATCACTCTAATCTTTCCTATTATGCTTTACCATTTTTTCCAAAATTTGTTTTAGTTCTCTATTAGCTACTTCCACTTAGCAAATGGTTTGAGGATGATAATGGATTGTAATTCTATATGTAACTCCATATTTCATAAGAAAATTTTTAAATTTGGCATTACAAAAAAGAGTGCCTCTATCATTAATAATCAATCTTGGTGTGCAAAATCAAGAAAATAACCTTTTAAGAAACTTTACTATAATCTTATAATCATTTGTAGGTAAAGTTGGAGCTTCAACTTATTTAGAAACATAATCTACAATGACTAGGATGTATTTATTTCCACTATGAAGTAGAAATGGACCATAAAATTAATGCCCTAAATATCAAATAATTTATAAACTAGAATAAAATTTTGAGACATCTTATCTCTATAAGAAATACTACCTATCTAGTCGCATAATATTGAACATACCTTTATGCATCTCTAAATAGTTCAGGCTAATAAAAACCTGATTGAATAACCTTTTTGGTCAATCTATTCTTATGATAATGCCTTCTAGCTGGGTCAACATGACAATGCCCTAAGATCTTTAATCCTTATATTTTAGAAATGCATCTTTAGACTATTCCATTTGCATAAATTTTAAACAAATAAGGATACTACAAAAATAATTCTTCAAGTTAAAGAAAAATTTATCCTTTTGCTGATGAGAAATTCCTTAGTAAGAATCCTAACATACAAATGGTTAGCAATATCAACATACCATAGAAGTTTAGGCCGACTAACTTCTTTGAAATTATATAGGCACTCTTTAGGGAATGCATCGTTAATGTTATGTTCTCCAAGCCTCTCCAATGTAGTTTTTAGTCCCTTTTTATCCTTGGTCACTAAATCAAATTTTTGCAGCACCAAAATCCATTTATTAATCTTAGTTTTGAATTCAAATTATTCAATAGATATTTTATTGTAAAGTGATCATTGTAGACAATAACTTTGGACAAAATCAAATAAGAGCTAAATTTATCAAATGTAATAACCAAAGTTAGTAATTTTTTATATTTGTGTAGTTCTCTTGAGCATCCATTAAAGTTCTGCTACCGAATAAATGGACTAAAAGTGCTTGTCCTTCCTCTGTTCGAGAACTACACTTATTGCAAAATCACTTAAATCTCATATTAGTTGAAACGAGAGATTCCAATCTAGGTAACCATAATCGTGGAGTTAATTATTTTTTCTTAAGAATAGTAAATGCATCTAAACACCATTAAGTGAACACAAAAGGAACATCTTTCTTAAGTAACTTGGTTAAAGGCTTAGCAATTTTGCAGAAGTCCTTTATGAACATTCTATAGCACTTTGCAAATATTGGGAAACTCTAATACCTTAACCGAAGTAAGGGTGATAATTTCTCAATCCTGTCTCCTTAGTTGTTTGGTTGATGTCCCTGAATTTCTGTCCCCTGTCTCCAGCGGACAGGGACAA
>JANZXP010135631.1:0-15303 GCA_027576715.1 Erythroxylum flavicans
TTTATTAAATATCTCATATTTAATCATAAAGTTTCTCAAACTTTACAATCAAGTCCAACTTGATTAAATTAACTTTGTTCTCTTCAACCCATTCTATATGTGAGACCCATTAGGTTCCCAAATATGTTTGGTAATGATTATAAATTATAATTCTAATTTATAATTATAATGAGATAAATTAAAACTCCTTTTAATTTATCTTTAATTCTCCAATTAAACAATTTATAATCATAGATCAAGATTGGCCTCTAACAACGCATTAAAACCACCCAAATATTTAGGAATGTCAAAGTCGTTTTGACTAACATTTCCGTTCATGATTTTTTCGTATAATTCAATCCTTTCATCAACCAATGTTTTAATTAGACATAGAGCATGGAATTAATGTCTACTCTATTTTGAGTCCAATCATATTATTTCTCTGCTATTAGCTATTGATTTAATTAATAACATTTGTAAACTATTTACAAGGCGTCATTTCACCTTGTCCAAGGATTTCCAAATCAATACTAATCGAGAATAATGGAACATTATCCCTAATTACTTTAGGGTGATGGATCCTATCGTGATCACTTAACTACCTCCATATAATTTCATGCTACATCCAATGACTATCGATTAAACGACCCATGATTAAATAGATCGTAAGTAGTATTAAAACATAGCAATCTCCATACAAGATAACTTTGATAACCTCAAGTCAAAGGATCACTTATACAATCATCACAATGAGAATTCCAGAGACAAAATTTGTATCATCAAAGAGAATCTCAAGCTGTTTACCGACATCATTGCATCCAACCGAGAAGGTTCCAGCAGTAATGCTTTTGGTTGGTCTGGTTACGGTCGATCGTCGCGTGAAGAGGGAGCAGAGAGAATTGAGGGGGGTTGCCAACCATTTTGCTCTAAGTTAGCAAAGCTTGAGTTTCCTTCCTTCAAAGGCAATGACCAGACGAAGTGGTTTAACTGTGTGGAGCAATTTTTCGAGCATCAAAACACCACTGCAGATCAAAAGGTGGCGTTGGCATCTTATGACCTAGAAGGCGAAGCCAACCAGTAGTGGCAATGGCTTCGCTAAGTCTACAAGGAAGAAGAGAAAGAAATAACTTGAGCAGTGTTTAAAAAGGAGTTTTGGCTCTAGATCGGGCCGACTGAAAGTGAAGATTTTGATGAAGCCTTGTCCAAAGTAAAACTAAATGGTTCATTGCGTGAGTACCAAAAAGAATTAGAGCGACTGGGTAACCGAGTTCAAGGGTGGATGTAAAGGGCCTTAGTGGGAACATTTATTGGTAAAATTAAATCTGAAATAATAGATGAAATCGAATGTTTTGACCCAAGTCTTTGAAAGAAGAGACTAGCCTACATGAGAGAGGATCAATTGAATAGACAATGCCAGTCTAACTAACCCAGAAAAGGTACGATCACTCAATCATACCAAATGCTAGCAACTTTGTCGTCACAACCCACAACTTCACCAACTGCCACTACCAAACGAATCTTTTGGGATGAAATGCAGAAGCCTCAAACATGAGGATTATGCTTCAACTGCGATGAGTAGCTCACCCCGGGCCACCGATGTCGCAAACCCCAACTGTTATTACTGGAAGGTGACGAAGATGAAACTATATGGCCAAATAACATCCTGAACCTTGAGGACAAGGTTCCAAAAAAAAGGGGAGGCAATTATAAGGTTTAAAGATCCTTATCAAAGATCCTATCAGCTTTTTGAAATCAACTTACGTTATCAGTTTTTGAACGTTAGCATTATCTCTTTTAATCCATGTTGAATTATCCTTTAATTTCCTTCGGTTATTTCATTTATTGTTAGCTATTATGCTTCCACCATAGGAGGGAAGTAGTTGTTGTAATCTGCTTATAAAAGCACCATTTTAGAATGAATAAAGCAAGTCTTGAATATTAAAACACTCTTGTTCTTGCATTTGATTGCGAACACTCACTATCTTATCTTGGGCTAACTGGGACATATCAGCTTTGGATAGTGATCAGTGGGCATTTATGCTTCCAATCCAATATATAATGTCTAAGGAAAGGATCTTTACTCGTGACTAAGTGTATCGAATAATTCTTGTAAACAAAGGCCTCTACTTGAAATATTCCTAGATCCTAAATGCACCATTAACCTCTTAAGCAATGAATTCAAGGTGAAATCCCTTCTTCAATCGGGCATCTTAAGATAGCTAAAGTGTTTAACTTTTCAAAGAACAAAATTTCTAGCAGCATTCCATCAAAATTTAGAGGCTTGACAAACCTTAAATCGTTGGACCTATCATAAAACACGATAGCAGGAAGGATCCACCCCAGATGACACAGCTAACTTTTCTTGCATACTTCGACGTCTTGTGTAATCGGCTAAAAGGTCCTTTACTGTAAGGCAGCCAGTTTAAGACATTTGAAACCAACTCCTACATAGGAAATTAAGGATTGTGTGGGAGTCCATTGTTAAGAAGATGTGGATATCCCAAGACCAGTTCTCCAGCATTCGAGGAAGAAGAAAAGGGGTCTATAAGTGAGAGCAGGGGTAACTGAGGCATAAATGAAGACAGTTGGAAATGGGCGTGTGGCTATTGATCCTTTGCATCAGGAAAGGAGGAAAAGTTAGAGACCTAAAATAACTAACACTAGGTTAAGTGGTTATGATTGGTTTAGTAAGTAGTATTAAAGTTTCAGTTAGAGGAGAGAGAAATAAGAAAGGATTGACTCGGATTCCATTTCTCTCTATGGAATTTTCTTTCTGTCTCGAATTAAGTTTCTTCATTTTCCTTTTTGTTGTCCTTGTAATTGCTCTGCTATGATTCTGCTATATGTCAATAGCGTTTTCTTCCTTGTAAGAGACAAAGCCATCAACAATAATACAAACACAGAGTTGAGCCATTACTGTTTCGATTAAAGTTCTCTTAAAATCTACACTCATTACAATTGGTGCTTTCATTCCAATTCATGGATGAAAATACTCACTTAAAAGAACTCTTAGCTGATATTAAACAGTTGCTAGATGCGATGAAAAAATGAGATAAAGAGTATGTTATTCGGTTCGAAACGGTGGAGTCAGCTATTGATGGGTTACTCAAGCAAAATTCCAGACCAGAGTCGAGCCTTGCTACAACCCCCACTTATTAACCGTTTCAGTTAAGGAAGTTAAGCTCGATTTTCCTAGGTTTGATGGATTAGATGTCCTTTAATGGATCTTTAAAGCTGAACAATTCTTCAACTACTACAATACACTAGATGAACATCGTTTAACTATTGCTACAATTCATCTCGATAAAGAGGTTGTTCCGTGGTATCAAATGTTAACTCACACCAATCCCTTCCATTCATGGGTTGCTTTTACATGTGCTCTTGAACTTGAATTTGGACCCTCTCCCTATGAATGTCCCAGAGCACAACTGTTTAAATTGACACAGACCACTACTGTACATGATTACTATGTGCAATTCACAACTCTTGCTAACAAGGTTCAGGGAATTACTCTAGAAGCAATGTTGGACTGCTTTATTGATGGTCTTACCCCTGATATTCATGACGATGTCATTACTTAAGCTCCTACACCTTAATTCGATCCGTGCCCCTAGCAAAGCTATATTAAGAGAGGTATGCTACTAAACCAAGATTTTATAATTCCAGCCTTGGCCTAAACCACAAACCACTCCAAATAGCCTACCAATTAACCAATCCATCAAATCAACCACTCTATCCCCACTCTTTCCCTCACCGAAACAGTCTTCAATACCAATACCCTGAAAACTACAAATGTAAAAAAAATGACCCAAGCCGAAATGCAACTACGAAGGGAAAAAGAGTTGTGCTACATTTGTGATGACAAATTCACACCAAACCATAGGTGCCCAAACAAACAGTACCTTATTCTACATATGGAAGAAGATGACTCGAGTGAATTACAACCGGATCCTCCTGATGGTAGTGAACATGCTAATAATTAGGAATCATTGGATCACCATTTGTCTTATATTGCTCTCAAAGGATCCTTTGGGTTTGGCACCATAAAATTTCAAGGCTCTGTAAATGGAATGAAGGTTTAAATCTTATTAGATAGTGGCAGTTCAGATAATTTCTTACAACCAAAGCTAGCATATTGTTTAAAATTACCTGTTGAACCCATTCCCAGCTTGTAAGTTTTGGTTGGCAATGGTAACTCCTTGGTGGCCAAAGGATTCGTGAAGGAATTGGAGGTTAAGATTCAAGGACTTTCCTTGAAATTACTTGTGAATCTATTGCCTGTTACCAGGGCAGATTTGGTTTTGGGAGTTGCTTGGTTGGCTACTGTGGGGCCTCATATTTCTGATTACAACAAATTAACCTTGAAGGTATATTTAAACAACCAATTTATAACGTTACATGGTGAGCAACCCAAACTGCCAAGTCTTGCATAATTTATGCATTTAAAAAGAATGCACAATACTCATGCTACAACTGAGTTTATTACCCTACAAATTCTGCAATCAGATTCACCTTAGGACCATTGGTTAGATCTTCCCCCTGACATCGAGCCTAACTTGGCTCTTCTACTGCACACGTACAAAGAGGTTTTCTCTGTGCCTTCTGGATTACCTCCTCAAAGAGCTCGGAATCATTCCATTCCATTGATCCATAGTTCTGGCCCTGTTAAGGTCAAACCTTATCGGTATCCTCATAGCCAGAAACTACAAATTGAAACCATGATACAAGACATGCTACAGGAAGGGATTATAGTGCTTAGCACTAGTCCTTTTTCTTCTCCCATAGTCTTGGTAAAGAAGAAGGATGGCCCCTGGAGATTCTGTACATACTATAAGGCTTTGAGTGCCATTATAGTGAAGGATAGTTTTCCTATCCCTACAGTTGATGAAATCATGGATGAGTTGCATGGTGCTCAGTACTTTTCTAAATTGGACCTAAGGTCAGGGTACCATCAGATATTGGTCAAGGAAGAAGATAGGCATAAAACAGCCTTCAGAACTCATCAAGGCCTCTATGAATGGCTAGTAATGCCATTTGGACTCTCTAATGCTCCGGCCACATTTCAGAGTCTCATGAATGAGGTATTCCAGGGTCTTTTATGAAAATATGTTTTGGTTTTCTTCGATGACATTTTGGTATACAGTTCTTCGTGGTCATTACATCTACATCATTTGAAGGTGGTATTGAAATTATTGCTACAACATAAGCTCTTTGCAAGGATATCAAAATCTTCCTTTGGGTTGAAACAGATAGATTATTTAGGTCACATTGTTTCTGGTCAAGGTGTGGCAATGGATAAAGAAAAAGTGAAGGCAGTATTGGATTTGCCTGTGCCTACTAATTTGAAATAGCTGAGAGGATTCCCTGGCCTAACTAGGTACTATAAAAGATTCATTAAGGGTTATGCCACTATAGCTACTCCTTTAACCAATTTATTAAAGAAGGACAATTTTTTTTGGAATGATTCAACTGCAACCGCATTTACAAACGTTAAATTTGCTATTACAGAAGCTCCAGTTCTCAGTCTCCCAGATTTTTCTTAGCTATTTATTCTTGAAACAGATGCTTTAGGTTTGGGAACTGGAGTAGTGTTGAGCCAAAACCACCATCCAATTACATTCTTCTAAAAAAACTTAACTTCTAGTATGCAAAAACAATCAGCTTATGCCAGAGAATTTTATGCTATTACTGAGGCCATTGCCAAGTTTCGAAACTACTTACTTGGCCATAAGTTCATCATTCGAACTGATCAAAGAAGCTTAAGGAGTTTAACCAATCGGGCTATTCAAACCCCTGAACAGCAGAAGTGGTTGCATAAGCTGTTAGGATATGACTTCTCTATTGAATACAAGCTTGGGAAAGAAAACATAGCTATTGACTCTCTATCAAGATCGTTCTTTATGGCTTGGTCTCAACCTCAATTGTCTATTTTCTCTAATCTCAGAGAAGTTATAGTAACAGACCCTAAGTTGAAAGCCATTGTTGACTTGTGCATTGCAAATCAGCCCCCTCATCCTAATTATTCTGTTCATGATCAACTTCTCTTTTGGAAAGGTAGACTAGTTATTCCTGCTGTTAGTGCGATAGTTCAGAAAATCTTGCATCAATTTCATAGTTCTCTTATGGGAGGTCATGCTGGGTTTGCTAGAACCTTGGCTTGAATTTCTGCTCAGTTTTTCTAGCATGGTATGAATCGGGATATTAAAGAATATGTGCAGAATTGTCTTATTTGTCAACAAGCTAAGACAGAAACAGTTCTTCCTTCAGGTTTACTTCAGTCTTTACCTATTCCATATCAGATTTAGGAGGATCTAGCTATGGATTTTATAACTGGACTTCCTTCATCAGATGTTTACACAGTCATACTTGTGTTAATTGACAGGCTATCTAAGTATGCTCATTTTTCTCCCTTGAAGGTAGATTATTCAAGCAAGGTTGTCGCTGAGATCTTCATAAACTCTGTGGCTAAATTGCATGGTTTCCCTAAAACTATTGTTTCTGATAGAGATAAAGTCTTCATAAGTCAGTTTTGGCAACATCTCTTTAGATTGAGTGGCACCTCTTTGAACATGTCTACTACATACCATCCTCAATCTGATGGGTAGTTCGAGTCCTTGAACAAATGCCTTGAAATGTATTTAAGATGCTTTACTTATGAAACTCCTAAGGAATGGCTTAAACTCTTACCTTGGGCTGAATATTGGTATAATACAGCCTATCATACTAGTCTTGGCATGACACCATTTAAAGCTATTTATGACTGAGACCTTCCCATATTGGTGAAATATGTCCCTACTAGTAATGATCTAGTTTCAGTTCAAGATCAGCTATTACAAAGAGATTATGTCATTGGTAAGTTGAAGTTGAATCTCCAAAAGGCTCAACAATATATGAAAAAGTATGCTGATCAGAAAAGAAGGTTTGAAGAATGGAAGGTTGGAGACATGGTGCCAGTGAAGCTCCAACCTTAACAGCAACATTCCATTGTTTTGAGGAAAAATCAGAAACTAAGTTTACGCTATTTTGGTCCATTCCCAATTATAGAGAGATTTGGTCAAGTTGTTTATAAGTTGTCACTGCCAGCTATTACAAAAATACACCCAGTCTTTCATGCCTCCCAGTTGAAACTATTTAGAGGTGATCATGTTCAACCATATGTTCCATTACCAATTACCATTGATGAATCCTACCCTGTTATACAACCTATGGCCATTTTGAAATCTAGAGTGATTATTAAGGGCTCTCAACATGTTCAGTAGCATTTGATTCAATGGGAGGGCATGGATGCATCTCAGTCCACTAGGGAAGATCACAGCACATTGCAAAAGACTTAACCTAACTTCAACCTTGAGGACAAGGTTATTCTTAACGGGGGAGGAATTGTAAGCAATTTAGTGAGAGTAGGGGTAAATAAGGCAGAAATGGAGACAGTTGGAGATGGGCACGTGGCTATTGATCCTTTGCATCAGGAAAGGAGGAAAAGTTGGAGACCTAAAATAACTAACACTAGGCTGAGTGGTTATGATTCGTCTAGCAAGTAGTATTAAAGTTTCTGTTACAGGAGAGAGAAGTAAGAAAGGATTGACTCAGATTCTGCTTTTCTCTATGGAATTTTCTTTTTATTTGGAGCTAAGTTTCTTCATTTTCATTTTTGTTGTCCTTGTAATTGCTCTGCTATAATTCTGCTATATGTTAGTAGCATTTTCTTCCTTGTAAGAGACAAAGCCATCAACAATAATACAAACACAGAGTTGAGCTATTACTGTTTTGATTAAAGTTCTCTTAAAATCTACACTCATTATAGGGTCTTGCTTTCCATTAAGTGTAAGTGGAATGATTATTTTGATAGGATATCCGAGCGGTTTTGTGGTTGGAATTGTGATTGGAAACAAATTCAGCACATGGAAGTATCATTGGTCCGACAAGAATTGTTGGCCAAGACGGAGACGGAGATAGAGACCATAACTGCGTAAGGTGATGATAATTTGAGGTGAATGGATAACGTAAGAATATGGAGAAAAAAAGTTCCATGTAAATATAGTAAATTTGCTATCTCAAATGGGGTTGTATTTTCATCTTTTGTAGCTTTCAATTGAATCTAAATAATATTTAGATTTTGCTAATTCACTAGAACTTTTCATGAATTATTTTATAAAAATGTGTTGGTACATATTTTGAAATAAATTAGTAAAATATATTAATAATTAAATATTATTACTGACATATTTTTCTATCCTTTTAACACTCATATCTTGAAAATTTTAAAAACAAGTATATCAATTTTTGGTATTTCACTATTATTCTTTTGAATTTACTTTAAAATATTGTTAATAAGTTATCGAAATTTTAAATTAGATTTTATGACTGTTATATCCTTTTATTACTTTAATTATAATTTTTTATATTAATATATGTAAATTTTGCACTAATCTTGTCCGAAGACAAAGCTAACAATCCAGTTGAACAATGATAATCAAATTAACAATTATTCAACAAGTCAAATTATCGTTGTAAAATTGATATATTTTGTTTTGAATATGATTTTATCGGCAATGAAATAAACTTTTATATGATTAATGTAATATTAATTGAAAATTGTTGGCCAGATTTTTAAATATATTTTTAATAAATGGTAAAATTTTTTAGACTGTCCACACTCTACAGCCCAAAATGTAATAATAGGGGACTCTTTTTCAGATCCTGTACCAACCTAAAACATCACAAATATTATTTCAGTTTTTATAAGTTCATTAAATTATTTAAATTTATTATTCCTTCTCTTTTTTGAAAGTCCATCAAATTCTTTAAATGTAAATTTTAAATTTTACTTTTGGTTTTGGTTTTTATTTTCTTTTGGAAAATTTTTTTTATTAATTAGAATATTTTTTCTATTTTCAAACTATTATAAATACTCATCTATTTTCAACTATTAAGTTTCATTTCATTTATTCTTTGGATATTTTTTTCGCATAATGTAATGATAGATAGATCTATTATACTGCACAAATTAATTCTTTTATTTGGCTGTACATACAAGTTATAGAGGAAGATTGCATCACATTTAAAAAAACATCTTTACCTATATAATTTTAGTTTTATAATTTAATGTTATTAATTTTAGTTTAGTGACATAATTATTTACAAATATTTTTTTATTTTATATATATTCATATGTATATGATAACGTTCACATGATAAATATACATTACAAATGGAACTATACTTATGAGATTCATATTATATTTATATATTATCCTTATCTTGTTCCTAATTATTGTTTTATTGAAACTGGATATTAATATAGTGTAAAAAAATAGCACATGTTATTTTTTCCTTATGAAAGAAATAGTCAATTTTATAGACTAAAGTATAGAAATACTTAAACAAACATGTGAGTTCTCGTTAGAAAACAAGTTAACTAAGCTAACCTTATATGAGAATTCCATTTGGACTTAAGATCAGTAAAGTATCTCATATAGATATTACTATACTTTGATGCTACTTGTAACTCACTCTAGTCAGAAGTAGCTTGGTCTATAGTCATTGAATATAACATGAACTATATGAAGACAATTAAGTGATCATTATATGATTTATCATCCTAAAGTTAGAATAATGTTCTATATTCTCGATTAATATTAATCTGGGAAATCTTTATCCAAGATAGAATGGCACTTTGAAAATATTTTTCAAACATTATTAATTGAATCAATTATAAATTATGAAGAGCTAACATGATTAGATTTTAATAAAATGGACACTATTTTCATACTTTATATCCAATTAGAATACTGTGTGATGAAATGATATAATTACGCGAAAAAAGTATGCACATAAAAGTTAGTCAAAATTACTTCGATTTTTCTAAATATTTGGGTGGTCTTAATGTGTTACTAGATGTCAGTCTTAATCTATAAATATAAATTGTTTAAGTAGAGAATTAAAGATAAATTAAAGTAGTTTGATTTATCTAATCCTAATTTAGAATTATAATTTATATCTATTGTCAACATGTTTTTCGACCTAATGAGTCATACATAAAGAACAAGTTGAAGAAAGAAAAATGTTTAATCAAATTAGAGTTGAATATAAATTTTGTGAAACTTTATTATTAAATATGATATATTTAATAAATAAGGACCAATATAAGATATTGGATCTTATTTGAGTACAAATGGTATCTAATTAGAATTACTTGTAATTCTAATTAAAGTTTAATTGAAATTAAAATTTTGTTTTGTTAAAATATAAGTGAGAGTTTGTCCCACATGGAAAGAATATATGACCTTGAACATATATATAAGCTTGGTGAGTTACTCTTCCTATCACCAATTAGTTTTAGGATGGAATCTCATTTGAACTTATACGTGCTCAGTTTATTTGAACTCAGTCTTACAAAATTTAACATAGTATCAGAGTATATTGCTTTTGGGTTAGTCATCATCACCACGACACGATAGACTATGCCACATGTTAGGCCTTAAATTAGCCCATACGTGAGCGAGACGTGTTCAAAAATATAAGTGGGAGTTTGTCCCACATGGAAAGAATATATGGCCTTGGGCATGCATATAATTTTTGTGAGTTACTCCTCCTATTACCAATTGGTTTTCGGATAGAACCTCTTTTAGGCTTGTGTGTGCTCAATTTATTTGGGCCCAATCTTACAAAATTTAAAATGTTTCAATTAAATTACTAAAATGTTTAGAACTTATTATAAATAAGCTTAAGTCCCAAAAGAGCTTGAACTTCTTACTTAACTCTCTATACAAAATTGTAGAGTTCTCTTAACATGTTCTATGGATATCATATAGGACCGGACACTTATGTGTTTATAGTAGTTGAGATTGATCGATTTTATAAATGGTTCAAGAGAAATAACAAAATAACGATTAAACTTTACAATAAGGTACGAACTAAGATTCATGCTTTATTATATTTTGTGTATTAATTATATTTTTATAATTTAAGTGATCTTGACTTTTGAAAATTTTAACAAAAAAATTTTATTATTACTTTTGAAAAATCAAATTTGATTTGGTTAAAGATAATAAAGTACCTCGATAAAGCATCTGATTTAATAGGCTGAAGTTTAGCAAAAAAATGGACCCTAATCAGTGTGAAACAAACATGCATTGGGCTTGTGATAGGGAGACCCAATATGGATGCTATATATATGAGGTTAAAGTCTCCTACTTCTACTTAAGTAAGACATGAACATTTAGATTATTTGACCCGTTAAGAGGTTCACGCATTAAGAAAGTTAAAAAAAGATGTTAACGACATTTGATATATCAACTTTCGTAAAAGACGACATGAAAACTCAAAAGTTTCCTCATTTAAAAGCTCGTTCAAAGTTATTGTCAAATAGATTGTGCTCAATTGAAGACTCCTTTAGACCTTATTGAGATAACTAAAAAATGTTAATGCTAAAGCATCTCTAAATCAGCTTGTAAGTGTAGAACAGGCCACTATGGACAACTCTAGTGCATTCAATTTGGAGAGTCTGTATAGTGGAGTGGATCACTTCACCTAACAATATTTGAAGCATTGTCAAATGGATTGGGTCAATCTGTTGACTCCATTAGCAACTATTGGGCAAAATGAGAATTATAAGGCTAGGCTGGAATATGAAGCATAAATAGAAATGGTAAACTCCAATGATAACTGTGTGGCAAACTAGGGGAATGGGGTTATCATCTCTTAGAATGCAGAACATTCCCCTCAGGAAAGTAGTACAGATTTGGCAGCAGAGGACTGTGATTCTTCATTAGCTACAACCTAAGTTCCTGACGTTATAGGAGATTTTTATGTGCAGTCCAAAACTGCAAAAAGAAAATTAGCATGGAAGAGAAAGAAAAATCCCAAATACCAACAATAGGGGGTTGAAAAACGTATCTTGGCATGTAAAATCCAGCACACTCTTTCCATAGAAATGAAGTATAAATGATGTCTTTAGTAGTTCTTTTTGTTGTTTATCTTGTAGGTAGTCATATTGTTTTACCTAGGGAGTTGTTTGGTTATATTGTAAATATGATGGTAGGCTTAATGCCATGAACTCCTTATAATATAAATATAGTTTTAACTATGGAAAAAATTCCTTTTACTTTTCAAAAAAAAATTATGGAAGTAAAAACAAATATTCTCGTGTTTTCTATGTTCATAAACTTTCACCTTAGATCCTGGGCGTGTAACTAAGGCGCATGTTATGCATTGCACGTGGTATCAGATCGGTTATGTGATTCTATGAATGAAAACTGAGATTTTCATATCTTCTCCATAATGACCTCGAAGAAAACCAACATGTTTTTACGTTTTTAATTGCATATGGTTGTTTGAATTCATGTTTAAAAGTATTTAGCATTGAAAAATGGGTTGAAAATGAGTTTCAAGGGCTAAAAAACTCACTTGGAAGTCACCAAAAATTGCCATTTTCCAGTGACTGTGCGAGATGAAAGAGAAAACCACATGCTCCTGACGGCTCAAGCAACCACTCAGAGGCAGTTTAGTCTAACGACTATGGCACATGCTTCAGGCAGATGGCATACGCGGGTGAGGGCATGTGTTTGACCAATGTGATACTTGCACCAGTGGCAGTGCATGCATTTTCGGTTAAGGCACGTGCAGTACACCTGCCATGAAGGTCCAGAGTGTTTTGGTGACTGTAGGCACGTGTAGTACACACACCTAATGCATCCAGAGGTGCGTCAGGGGTGACATGTGCATTGCACATGCCATCCAGTCACGTGCAATGTTAACACATTACTGACGTCAACATTATAGTAACAAAAAAACTCAAAATTTGTAAGATTCACATAATAATGCCTCGGGTCATTTTGGGTCAATTTTGTAACCCGTGAATTGATAAAGTGAATTTTTATTTTTATTTATTATATTGTAATAAATAAAGTTTTAACTTTAGAAAAAATCAAATGAAGGTTATTAAAGCCAAATTTGAGTGAAATTTCACATTTTGGACTTGAAATATAAGGGGCAAATGTGATTTTGATATCTTATATGGTAAGTTTATTGTTTAGTATTGCATGATTATCATTCTTATTGAGATTTTTCTTATGATAAAGTCTCAAATAAAGTTAATTGATGATGTTTTCAGCACTGATATGTGATAATGAGAATGTGCATAAGGATTTACATTTATGGATGTTACATTATCATATATTATATGCCCATACAGAAAGTGAGAATAACATAAAGGTGTATCCCTTATGTTTGTGGATCCGTTTCAATACTAATGAGAATGTAATCACCACAGTGACCTTTCAAGCTAGTATTTGGATTGTTTTGCTTGCATGTTTAGGGATGTCCCGAATTGTATGTTTGATTATTCTGCCCATAAGTATTAGCCTTATATGAGATTTTAAGATGTGCATAAAGGCATTTGATGGAGGAACCATTTCTTGAATGATATATTCACCCGTAGATAGTAGTGTCATAAGAGTTAGTGATGTGTACTCTGATCGCTTTTGTATGGAGATCTTATATACATGTATTATGTATTCAATCTATAGGTGTTTCATGATATGTGTGATGAGATATTCGGTACAAATATTATTTGTGGTTTTGAATATCGTTGTTATCTTATGTTTATGTTGATCATTATATTGTCAATTTTGCAGTCACCTTTTCTATTAACAATAACAATATCACGATTGCAACCTTAATTGGTTTCAATTTCAAGAAGTGGAAACAAAATGTAAAGTTTGCATTAGAGGTGATTGACATTAACATGGCCATGGTTAAAGACAAGACATCTGCCCCTACATCTCTTAGCTTAAAGGCTGAGAAGGTTGCATATGTAGCCTGGGACTGGTCTAATAGGATGTGTTTTTTGACTATAAAGAGGTATATCCCAGATCATTTGTTAAGTAGACTTTTAGAAACAAAAATAGCAAAGGAATTCTTGAGCAATGTCTCCCATATATACAGGGTATCATTGAATGCATAGATAAGTACACTAATGAAGGAATTATTCTCCATAAGGTATACGTGAGAAGGGGGAGTAAGGGAGTACATTATCAAGATGGTCCCCTTCTAGAGTAAGCTGAAGGTGTTGAAGATCATCATTCCTAATGTTTACATTGTACACTAAGCTCTAAATACACTTCCTCTAGAGTTTGGTATTCTGGTTACAATGTATAATTCTAAGGATAAGGCTTGGGACATCAATGCTAAATGCACTTCCTCTAGAGTTTGGTATTCTGGTTACAATGTACAATTCTAAGGATAAGGCTTAGGACGTTAATGCTTTGATTGCCCAATGTGTTGCTGAAGAGGAGAAGTTGAAGGACACGCTTATACAACCTTACTAGCAACCGAGGGAAAGGAAAAGCCTCAGAGGTTTAAAGGTAAGAAATCTAAACTTTCTCTACATGTGCATATTGGTCAACCCAGCATTGCCAAAGGTCTTGTAAATGTTAAAAGTATGAAGCACTTCGTACTTTTGACATTTACAGGACCTTTCTGTAAGAAGAAGTGACATAAAAAGTCTGATTGGCAGAAATATAAGTCCTAGAAGGAAAAATAGAAACTATCAGGTAACTCTTTGGCTTGTATGATCTATGAATGTAATCTTACTATAGCCACATCAAGTTCCTAGTGACTAGATAGCGAAGTTTCTAATCATATTGCCTCCATAATGTATGGTTCATTAGCAGGAGAAAGCAAAATAAAGAGGAGGAAAAACTGGTGGTTGTCAATAATGAAAAAGTTACTGTAATGTTTATAAGAGATGTATGTTTAAATCTTGATATAGTGTTTGTACTAGTTTTACATGACACATTTTATATACTATCTTTTAGGTGATCTCTATATCATTTTTGAACAAAAAGGTTATAGTTTTGTCATTGATGCTTCTATTGTACAGTTATCCTTCAATGAAAAACATATTGGTAATGCCTTCTTGTCATTTGATTGTACAGAATATGTCTTGCCCCTCATAAGATGTATGATTCTTCATATATAGTTGAACAAGTTACTACAAAGAGACCCCTGATAAAGGATAAGTCATATATGTTGTGGCATAAAGGTTAGGCCATATTTCCAGAGATAAAGTTGAGAGATTGATTAAGGAAAGCATTCTCCCAATTTTAGACTTTGGTGATTTGGAAATATGTGTTGATTGTTGTAGGGTAAATTGACCAAAATAAAGAAAAAGGGGTCAATTCGTGCTTTTGGCTTGTTAAATCTCATACATACAGATTGTAGCATCCGAACTTGGGCCGGATCACTACTGTGCAGGGCCTCGGACCCCTACCGCCCATCACACCAAGGTATTGTCCCCTCTGGCACTCGAACTCGAGACCT
>JANZXP010135695.1:0-35611 GCA_027576715.1 Erythroxylum flavicans
CTCACATTTGGATCAAAACACAAGGATTTGTAACCAAAATCAAGATATGAAGGCAGCTAAAGGCAATAAAAACTAGACACATCAGAAATCCTTTCCAAAACTAAAGAGCTTGAGGAGAGCGAATTAGGGGGCCTTTATCAGTTTATCAAACCATAAATTATCCTTTCACCATTTCCAACCTTACAAAACACCAACGGTTCTAAGATGGGTCTTAGTTTTAAAAGTTGAATCAAGGGCCAAGAAAAGGAAGGTTTTATAGGAATATACCAAAGGCTAGATCCTTTTAGGATATAGCTATGGAACCATCAGATCCACAGAGATTTCTTGTCTAATAGGATCCATAGATTTTTTATCAATGCTGATCTATTAAAAGTGGCAATTGAGATCAATCCTAATCGCCTTTTTTCTTTTCTTTTGCAAACTTTTGACTATTTAACCTTAGCAAAGTGTTTGTCTGAGTTTAAGTTTCCCTATAAAAATCTTCTAAAAAGCTTCTCGATGGTTTTGATAACTCTTTTAGCTAATGATATGTTAGAGGAATAGTAAATATGAATGGAATTCATAATAGATTTGATGAGTTGTAACCTCCCATTAAAAGAGAGAACCTTATTAAACTAAATATTCCATCATCTTTATATTTTTTCTATCAAGGGAAAGCATTCAGATAATTGTATTCTTTTTATGGTAATGGGTAGACCCAAATAAGTTAGAGGAGCTAGCTTCCTATACGTTCCTATGATTATAGAGATGCTATTTTCCATCATAGTAGCACTAGTAGTTAGAATGAAATGGCTTTTTGTAAGGTTAACCTCTAAACCTTAGAGATCTTTGAATAAAGACAGTGTTGACATGAGCAATTTAATAGATTTACCATGAGCCTTAGAAAAAAGAAATAGGTCATCTGTAAAACATAAGTTAATAAGCCCTACCCTCTTACATTTACTATAAAATTTGTAGTCCTTACTCTTACCCACCTTCTAATGAATCAATTGACTTAAGACCTTTATTCATATGATAAAGAGATAAGGGGAGATGGGATCTCCTTGTCTAAATCCTCTTGTAATCTTAAACATATCAGTTAGCATACCATTAACTAGAATGGAGTAAGATGGAGTGATAATACAAGCCTTAACCTATCTAAAAAACACATTTAGGAATCCTAAAAGTAATAGGGTCTGAAACATAGAATTCCATTCCATATGATCAAAAACTTTCTTGAAATCCATTTTTATAATACAATTATGTGGGCTATTCTTCCTCTGATACCCTTTCACTAGTTCCTGGACAATAGAAATATTATCCCCAATTCTTCTACCATGTAAAAAGGAACTTTGATTATCAGAGATCAGTGAATCCAAGACTAATTTCAACCTATTTGCTGAGATTATAGAAATTACCTTGTAAAGGAAGTTGGTACATGTAATAGGCCTATAGTCATCTAAGGAGGAGGAGCAAGAGGATTTAGGAATCAAACAAGTATAAGTTTTATTGATCTCGTTTACTAGTACTCCCCTAGAGAAAAAGTCCATAATTGCTCTCTTTACCATATGACCAGTTTCCTTCCATGTCTTTTGAAAGAAGTATCCATTAAATCCATTGAGTCTAGGAGATTTATTAGGATACATTTGAAACACTACCACTTCTATTTCTTTCTCCTCCATTGGTTTAATAAGTGTTGTTGCTTGCTCCTAAAAGATCTTATTTTGTATAAAGGAGCAAAAAGGGGTAATAGTTGCTTGAGTACGAGAAGAACCATAGAAACTCTTAAAATATCTCTCTACTTCCTTTAGAAGGCCGTTTTGCTGAGAAATTTCCTCTCCATCTTGTAACTTGAGGGAATAGATTCTATTTGCATTTCTCCTAGCTATAATGGAGTTAAAGAAGAATTTTGAACACCTTTCACCATCTTTTAGCCAACTGACTTTAGCTCGTTGTTCTATGAGGCCGTCGTGATCCCTAGCTTTTGATAAGTAAGACATCAAAATAGTCTTCTCAGTACTCAATAACATAAAATTGGCAAGATCTAGAGCAAGCTTATCTTGTATAGCTTCTAAATCTTCTTTAGCTTTAGCAACAGCTTGTTATGTCATCGACGTTCTTCTACTCATTAGGTTTTTCATCTCTATTTTGATAGCTTTAAGCTTCTGGATACAAATGAATTGTTATGCTCCTTCAACCATAACCTACAAACCCTTATAGAGACCCTAAAAAACCATCATCATTAAGAAAAAGATTGTTAAACTTGAAAGGACCTCTTCTATCTTAGTTTTAAAGGAGATTCTCTATTTACATAGGCATATGATCTAAAAATAATAGGTCTATGAAACTAGAAACACTATTAGGAAATTGTGTAAGTCAAGCTTTATTCACCAATGTCTGATCTAGTTTTTTCCTCAAAGCCCATCTTCCAATCTGTTTGTTACTCCAGATGTAGAAGTGGCCCTAAGACTTTAGAGGTCAAAGATTTCCAACCTGTAATTTCCATCAGCTTCAGTTTTATATAAAGTAAATGAAGTCTCCATATAGAAGCTAAGGTCCATTGCCAATCTTTTAGAACTCTGATAAGCTTTCCCATAAGAGTTTCCTTTGGAAAACATAATTAGCACTATAGATGAAAAAGGAAAAGATATCAACATTTACCTGAAGAAGTTTACATTTCAAATGAATAGCTTACATCTCTGTGATAAAAACGTGGACATCCACCAAAAAAGAATCATATCCAATAATGATTCTCCCAAACCTATGGGCTTGATGGTTGGAGATAAATTTCCATCTATAACCCAGTTTATTCAAAAGTCTAATATTCTCAAGTCTGATTTTGGTTTCAAAAGAGAAAAAATATATGGTTTTGTGCTATAGACAAAATCCCTTAAAGCTGAAAGACTTTTAGCGTAGCTAATCCCCCTCACATTCCATGAGATGACTTGCATAAATCAAAAGACTTTATTTTTAGAGCCCTTATCTTTGCTCCTATTGGATTTCTTTTTAGTAGTTGTCAAAAATTCCCCAATAAGGGGATCATCATCTTTATTATCCTCAAAAGGAGGATAAGTATTAACCATCTGATCAAGACCATTGAAAATGTCATTAGAGTTAACTGGTTGTTCATCCATAATAGTCTCCTTACCCATAATGATAGTTTTACTATCAGTAATAATTGTTATATCTTTCTCCCACTAATAGCTTCAACAAGGACTTCTTTTCCACCATCAAATACAACAAATATCCTTTTCCAGGAGTTGCTATATCATTTTCCTCATGTCCTTCATTTGTGTTGTTGCATGGTATTCATTCCTTAATCAGTCCATCCTCTTTGTTAATGATCCCATCACCTATCAGCTCCTCATAATCACTCTTTTGAAAAGTTTTACTCGTAGGAATCCATCTTTTACCTTGAGAAGTAAGTAAGGGCTTCCACTGGTATTGGACTTACACATTATCCTTAAATAGAGACCCATTAAGTCCCAATCTCATAATCAGGATAGTTTTCGTTAAATTGTTGGATATATCCATGTTAATATATATTCTAGCATACCCCAACCTCCTCTTATTCATTGTATTATCATCCAAACATAGGGGTTTGCCTAGAAAACTAACAATTATACTCAAACCTTTTGTTGTCTAATATTCAAGAGGAGGT
Organism: Erythroxylum flavicans; assembly: GCA_027576715.1. NCBI lineage: Eukaryota > Viridiplantae > Streptophyta > Magnoliopsida > Malpighiales > Erythroxylaceae > Erythroxylum > Erythroxylum flavicans. The sequence continues at coordinate 3,641 of JANZXP010135695.1, forward strand.
TTACCCACATTAGGACATGTCTCCTTTTATTGCAATCAATCTGAAAACCTGGCTGCCAAGGCTATAAAAAGGGTGGGAAATTTGATATATGCCATGACCCTTCTTCTACAACCTTTAATGCTTGAGCTTTGCAAGAAAAGATGAACATGATGTATTTGTCTTTTGCTATTAATGCTTCAATAAAGCCTTTACTTTCCATGCTAATTGAGCTCATTTTTTAATAATAGGAAATGCAGTTCTTTTGTCTCAGAAGAACCTTATGAGGGAGTTCTTTTAAGATTTCACACCTTCTTGTAGAATTTCCATATTTAGGGAGACAATAACACAACCAGCTTCTATCTTGGGAGGACAAAAATGTAGTGAGAGATCTAAGGTGCCCCCTATCATCTACTTCCATATTCTTCTATCAGGTGAAAGAATGGTAAAAGAAGAAGAAGAAAAAGTTTGGGTTAAGGCAGAAGCGAAGTGTGAGGGTGGTGGAGATGAAGATTAAGGTAAAGGAGTGAGAGATTTCGGTGCTACAATAGAGGGTGAAGGAGGAAAATCCTCCCTAGCATTGTTTTGTTATGTAGTAAGTTAGGAAGTCTGCGAAGTCCGCATTGTAATCAGTGTTTCACAGCGAAGTTAGGTGGAAATATTCAGGTACTAAAAGAGGAAATTAAAGTAGACAAGAGGGTGCAAGAATGGAGAAAAGATCTTATAACCCGTGCAACTTTAACAAAGACAGACAAAGGAAAGATCAAGAATCTGAAGGAAATAAATGGGTGAAAGGTGAAGATGAGTTTCAGGGAATGATGAGAAGGAATAATGAAGTATGTTGATAGCCAGAGAGCAGCAAGAAGTTAAGGGAGTAGTAAGGTTTGACAAAGATTAGAGTAGGAGTGAAGGTTAGAGGTTAGAGAGAAGACAGAGAACCTCTCTCTAACCCATTTCATCTTTAAAAAATTGTGAAAGGGTTTTTAAAAATTGTATGTATTAAATGTACATAAAATTTTGAAATGAATGAGAATTTTGAAATGAATGAGGTTAGACTAAATTTTGAAATAAATATATTCAAACTAACTTTATTTTGATGTAGTCTAAGCATAAATATGATGAATACTATAAATTCATGAGTTTACTTATGCAGCAAACATAATAGTAATATTATGGAAACATTTTATTATCAAAACAAAAGAGTATAATAACGGTAATATTATCCAAATTTTTTAACAATACAATTTACAAAAAGTCAAAAATGAAATTTTCAATTATAGTTGGAGGGTTAGAGGGTGAAGAATAAAGAGCAGACATTGAACTTGAGTAAACAAACAAAGACAACAGTTTAAAACCTATATAAAAATACATAAGTAAATAATTATATCTTCAGTTATTAAAACCAAAACAATCACATGAAAAATAAGTAACTCCAAGTACAAAGATTAAAGATAACAAACTCACAGTAAAGGAAAGGGGGTAACTAACTGTTAAAATTAGGATCATCATTAGTTCGCAATACTTCATATGCATGTAAAGAAATTATTATTTAAATTATACATGACAGTGTAATAATTGTATTAAATGAATATTAAACACATGATAATAATATGTGGAGGCCATTTTGAAGTTGCTATACTATCACAAAAGCCTTCATTACTTATCTTTGGGAGCATACATTGATGGAATTAACAAAGAAACATCCAAGTTCTAATAAATTTCTGTCAAAGAGAATATAGGAAACATCTTAGCTTTCAACTCAAACTATGATAAAACTTACAAAGTAATATAGACATAAAAAGAAAAGCACATAAATAGGCATATATGCAGCCATGCACACTATATAAAGAACTCACAAATACCAATATTGAAGTAACATTAAGCTCAAGCCAAATGAAACAAAAATTATCCCTTTTCTTTCCTTAAACCAATTATTGTTCCCTTATAATAGATTTGAAGGAACATAACTTTAATTTAAGATGGCTTTCTTCCTGGTATAATATTATGTAATTTGTTTTAATTTGGTATTTAAAAATAATTTTTATGACTCTACTACGAAAAAATTTAAGTTCCTGATGATGGTAATATTGATATAATGATTTGAAGGTATTACTGATAGAATACAATTTATAAGCCAGGGAGAGTTAGCCTAACTACAAGTTTTATTTTCATTAATCTGTTGTGCTCTTAGGGAGAGTTAGCTTAACTACAAGCTTTATTTTCATTAATCTGTTGTGCTTTTAGTCTCTACAAATGGGATGTTCAATAGTTACTTTGCATCAATCACATATGATATGGAATTTTCCAAGTTTTCCTTATATAAAATGTCTTATTTCCATTGGTACATATTTTTTATGAATTACGTACATAACTTGCAATTTCTTAGGTGAAGTTTTACTGATCTAGTTTTATCATGCAGGAACAAAATCAGCATCATTGAAGCCGAAGCCTTAGAAGGATACGACAATCCAAAACAACTTATAGTTACCTAAATAAATTTCCTCCACCTAAATGACGAATTAACACATTTATAGTTACCTCTAAATAGAATACATCAATAAAAAATAAATCATGAATACTACTTTAACTATATAAAAACAGTAACCTATTTTTAGTACAGAAACGCCATATAATCTTGTACTATAGAGATCAGAAAACCTATACTTTATAGAGGAAGGTTGCAAACTCAATAGATGAAGATCATAAATATGGAAAAGCTAGAGAGGCAAGTCACAGGTACAATAGAAGAAAAACACAACTTTGGAAAGAGAAGAGGTCGAGGTGTGAGTAAATGAAGCACGTAGGTCGCAATCATAGCAGAAGGAATGAGGAGGGGACCTAAACCTAGCATATACCCTAGTGTAAAATGATGTCATTTACTCTATAATAGTATTCATTTTACACTATAAAACTACTTGCTTTATTATGTAAAACGCTGCTTTGTTTTTACTATGTAAAATGATGCAAAAGTTTGGCTTTAGGCTAAGTTGGGCTCAAACTTGACAGCCTAAATTTGAAAAAGGCTCGAGCTCAAGTTGAGCCTATTAACTTTAGGTTAGACTAAGTTGGGTCATATTGGGTTAGGCCCAAGCCTATATACGCTACTAATCTCTTTGCTTATTAGTGTTTAGATAGCCACCTTTACTGGTGGTTTTTACAAAGGCTTCTGTGTCACATGATGAAATTGATGAGGTACTTGAATTATCAGATAGATTAGAACATTTATTAACAATACATGAACACATCCTATTCAACATCCTCTCTGTATTTCTTTATCCTTTGGTAGAATGGGACATTTATTACCACGTGATCAGGCCTTAACCAACATCCTTCTTTGTGAGATTTTGAATAAGTTCCTATTTTATTTTATTAGTTTCTTATTTCATATTTACTTAGCTTTTTTATTCCTTTCTTATTTTATCTAAAACTTATCTTAAGATGAATTAGATGTTTCTTATTTTATCTAGAATTCTTTTTAAAATGAATTAATGCTTCCTATTTACTCAAGAACTCTTCCTAAGATTAATAAGGGATTATGTAAACCTATTTAAACAATTTTTTAGAGAGATTAAGATAATTCTCCATTAATAATTTTTTTTATTTGAGAATTTTGATCCTATAATTTTTGAATTGGAATTGTGTTTGTTTATATTTTTTGCTGCATTAAATGGTATCACTTTGAACCTTTTAAAACTTTTTTCTTTCTAAGAATGGAAAATAATACTAATGATGGCATTTTGTTTAGAGAAGAATCAAAGAACGCAGGACTGTTATTCATAATTTAAACAACAGTCGGCTACAATCACAGGAGAACTACAAATATTAATAGAAGACAAAAATAACAAAAGATTTAAGGAAATAGATGATAAGGAAGTTACCCATACAATACCTTAACTCTAGAACCTTTTATAAGAGATGATGATTTCAGCAAGATGAGGAAACCATCTTGAGAGAGATTGCCTTAGATAAGGTAGTGGTGATCATGAGTATAGGCTAAAGGTAGATATTACATCTTCTAGAAGTGACCTTAGCATAGAAGCCTTTTTGGATTGTTTAGAAGAAGTGGAAAGGTTCTTTGATTATAATGAAATTTCATATGAGAGAAAAGTTAGCTACTTATCGACTTAAGGGAGAGTCATCATTTGTTGGAATCATTTGAAGGAGAATAGGCAAAGAGAGGGGCAAGCTCCAATATCTACTTAGGCAAGGATGAAACAATTATTAAGAAGATAATTTTTTCTTTAGATTATAAGCAGTATTTGCTCAATGTTTATCATAAATGTATTTAAGGGACTAAGACTATTCATGAGTATAATGATGAGTTTATAAGATTGGAAGCATAAAATAATTTGACAAAAGGCTAACCACAATAAGTTGCTCACTATTTGAGGCGTTTGAAGGAAAACTTTTGAGATAAATTTGGGATTCATATGTCTTTGAATGTTTATGATGCAAGGAATTTAGCTATAAGGGCTAAGATGTTGATTAATAAGAGGTCACGAGATTATAGGAGAATGGGGAATAATAAGAGAGTGATAAGTGAAAAAGGAAATGAAGTTGTTAACTTTACTCCCACACACATTAATGGAACAAAAGGAAATAATAATGACTAAATTTTCAGCAAACAAGTTACACTAGCTACTAAACTTTTAAGCCCTTACACTAAATCAACTCCTTTAAAGTGCCTTAAATATGGGGAACTAGGCCATTTTTCTAATGAATGTCAAAAGTAAAAGTTTGTTAACAGAATGGAGCAAGTAACGGGAGATTCTAAAGAAGAGGAGTGTATGCTACAGGGGGAAAATTGTGAATACCCTAAGGAAGAAGAAGAAGGCTTTATTAGAGTTATTAGGAGATTAATAATTTCTAAAAAGGAGCATAAAGATTGGAAATTATAATAAATTTTCACTTTAAATGTATTGTATAAGGAGATATTTGTGAGTTAATCATTGATGAAGGTAGCCAAAAGAATATCATCAGTAAATCATTAGCTAAGAAGCTAAAGTTATCAACTGAGCCTCATCCCAAACCCTATAACATCATATAGATTACAAATAGTGGTGATATATATATATCATGAAAAGGTGTAAGGTGTGGTTCTCTGTTGGTAAATACTCAAATGAACATCATTATGAAGTTAATATAGATGTATATCAAAATTTTTTAAGTATACCATGGAAATATGACGATAAAGCATATCACTCAAGAAGGGAGAACATTTATCGATTTATGAAGAAAGGTGTGAAGTATAAAATAGTTCCCTTAAGTGAAAAGAGAGTGGTGAAACCTAGTGGGATAAAGAAGCCATTATTAGAATTGGAAAATAATAAGGGAGGTTTTGTGATTGAAATGAAAGAAACGAGGGAGGTTAGGTATTAATACAAAAGGGAAAGAAGAGAGTGAAAAGAGAGAAGATGAGATTCCTTTAAAATTGCATATAATTTTAAAAGAATTTAGGGATGTAATACTTAATAAGTTACTTAATAGATTACCTTCTATAAGTGATATCCAAACACCATATTATTATGGTTCTTGCGGCTAATTTGCCTCCCTACTGTATGAGCCCAAAAGAGAATGAGATCTTTAGGGAGAAAGTAAAGGAGTTGATTAAAAAGGGATATACTAGAGAGAGTGTGATCCTATGTGTGGTTCCTAATTTGCTTGCACCCAAGAAGATCTTAGTTAGAGGATGTGTGTTGATATCTAAGCCATTAATAAGATTACTGTTAGGTATAAATTTCCTATACCAAGGTTAAATGATATGTTAGATCAATTGAGTAAGGTGGTGACTTTTTCTAAGATTTATCTTAGGAGTGGTTACCATTGATATGTTTAAGACTAGAGAAGGGTTATATGAATGGTTAATGATGCCTTTTGGGTTAACCAATGCTCTTAACACTTTTATAAGGTTAATGAATCAAATGCTTATGCCTTTTTTAGGTATTTGTGTACTTTTATGATATACTTATATACAGTAAGTCAAAAGAGGTGCACTTAGATCACTTTCACTATATGTTTGTTGTCTTAAGTGAAAAAAATTTACACTAATTTAAAGAAGCACACATTCATGTCTAAAAATTTCTTGTTCCTTAGTTTCTTTATAGGGAAAGATGGAGAGCAAGTGGACAAGAGAAAATGAGAGGTATTTAAAAGTAGCTTACACTTAAGACTATCGTGGATGTGAGGAGTTTTCATGGGGTAATGACATTTTATAGGCAATTCATTTGAAATTTTAGTAGCATTGTGGACTCTTATTATAGAGTGTCTCAAGAAGGGGGAGCTTAAATGGGAAGAAGAATAAGAGCATATTTTTGCAATCATTAAGGAAAATTTGTGTACTATATATGTTATGACCTTGCTTGATTTTGATAAGTTGTTTAAAGTAAAATATGATGCTAATAGAGTTAGGATTGGAGCTATGATATCTCAAAAAAAAAACTATTAACCTTCTTTAGTGAAAAGTTACGTGATGTTAGGAAAAAGTATACTAGTTATGGTAAAGAATTTTATGATGTTGTGAGAGCTTTGAAGATAAGGGAACATTATTTAATTGGGAAATTATTTATTTTGTTTACTGATCATCAAATTTTAAGTATTTGAGAAGTCAAAGGTAATTAAGAATGAAGATGAATGTTAGATGGTTAGTTTTTATTTATAAGTTCCCATATAAATTCATGCACAAGGGAGGGAAGAATAATGTGATTACTAAAGCATTAAGTAGAAGGGTGGCTATAATGAATACCTTGGGTATAGAGGCTAATGGGTCCTAAGTATTTGAAGGAGTTATATGAGGGTGATGGAGATGTTTTAGAGATATGAGACTTCTGTTTAGTGAAAAAGTCTTATGATTATTTCCATATACATTATTTCACTCAAGAAGAAGGTAATTTGATAAATGTATGTGGAAGGTTTAAGTAGTCACTTTGGTAGAGATATGACTCTTTAAGACATAAGAAAGAGACACTATTGGCTAAAGATAAGGAGAGACATTGTTAATATTATAGAGAGGTGCCAAGTTTGTCAAACTTATAAAGGACATGCTTTAAATGATGGTTTGTACCTGTCATTACCAGTTTTTAATGCTATTTAAGAGGATTTGTCTGTAGATTTCATATACGGACTTTCTAGAACAAAAAGAGGTATAGATTATATCTTTAAAGTTATGGACATGTTTTCTAAAATAGCACATTTTATCCATTATAAGAAGACGATGGGTACTACAACAATTATAAAGCTATTATTTAGAGAATTAGTACAACTCCATAATGTTCCAAAATCCATTACTTTTGATCATGACACTAAATTTTTTAGCTATTTTTGAAGGACCTTATAGGGGTTATTTAATTTTACCAAACCAAGGTAGTGAATAGGACTTTGGGTAATTAGATAAGATGCATATGTCATAAAAACTAAAAAGTTAAGATTTCTTGATTGCATAAGCAGAATTTTCTTATAAAAATGTAGCCCATACTGCTATGAGTCGATCACCATTTATGTGATTTACACCAAGGCACCTAATTATGCTCTTGACCTTGTTAATTGCCAAAATATTCTAATATTTCTCCTCATGCTACAAAGTTAGGTAAAAAGGCACAAGAGATTTAAGTGGAGGTGAAAAAGAAGATTAAAAGCGCTAATTAGAAGTAGAAGGATATAGTTTATCTGTATAGGAGAGCTCAAGTGTTTAATGTTAGAGATGAAATTATGGTTTTCTTGAGCAAGAACCTAACTGTTAGAGGTCATTATAAAGTACAACATAAGAAGAATGGTCTATTTAGAATTAAAAGGAAAATCAATGGCAATTCCTACATTATTGAATTGCCTCTATGGATGGGTAATATTTCTCTAGCCTTTTATGTTATAGAGCTTTTGCCTTACTTTCATGATACGAATTTTTGATATATTAACGATAACTTGAGATTGAGTTCTTTGAAAAGTGGAGGTGAACAATGAGGCATTTGAATTCTTAGACAAATTAGGACATTCATTAGCATGTGATCACACCTTATCCAGCACTCCTCTGGATATTTCTTTCTCTTTGGGCATAATGGGACACTAATTATCATGTGATCATGCCTTAACCAACATCCTTCTTTACGAGATTTTAAAAATTTCCCATTTTTATTTATTACTTATTTTTTATTTTACTCAATCTCTTTGATTCCTTTCTTATTTTATTTAAAACTCTTCCTAAGATAAAATATAAGTTTCCTATTTTATCGAGAATTCTTCTTAAAATGAATTAGAGTTTCCTATTTCATCTAAAACTCTTCCTAAGATGAATTAGGGTTTATGTAAACCTATATAAATAAATTTTGAGAGAGATTAAGATAAATCTCCATAAATAAAATTTATTTTCTTTATAAATATTTTTTCCTCAAAATCTTATATTAAAATTGTGTTTTTTTAATCTTTTTCATTACATTATAAATGATCTCAATAACACATAAAAATAATAAGGAGGTTCTCAATCTAGTTCTTAATAAGTACTATAGCTCTGGCTTTCGATCCAAGTACCAATATTTATTAATAAAATCAATAAATAGTTTAAAATTATCCTTAGAAACTCTGTTGGTACTACCATTGCATGCTATGTAAATCCCTTATATATTGGCTTTACACATGCTTCCCTAATTCTTGAATCATATTTTAGAATTAACAAGTTACACTTTTGTTCAATACTATATATGTAGTTATCTTCACAAGGACCAAATCATGGAAAATTTCTTAACAAGTTCCTAGGGAACCTTATATTCTTCACACAAATGTCATCCAAGGAAAAGGTAAGAGGAAGCAATAATTATATTTTTAGTTTGATCGGACTATTAATTTTCACACCTATTCTAGCCTTTAGAATCCATAACCATCATGTAAGGGCACACAAATTCTTAAGACATACCATATACTTGAGTGTGTGTTACTAATCTATATATTGTTTTGTTAATTCAACTTTTTTATTAATGGTATCCTAACAAGGGAATTCAAAGATATAAATGTTGGTTTATGCCCTACAACCAATCAGCTTGTTATAGTTTAATAACAAAATAATTTAAATGCATTCTTTAATTTATACATATTTAAATGTATATAATAAAGTTTGTAGGATAAATATACATTGTAAATGATTTTATGATAATGTTATTGTTATTACATTCATATTACATTTATGTATTATCCCTAAATTGTTCCTAGTCATTGTTCTATTAAGATAGGACATTAATGGAGTGTAAAAAGACTATCACACGTTATGTTTCTTCCTTATGAAGGAATTACTTGACCTCGTAGACTAAAGTATAGAGATACTTAAACAAACATGTGGGTGTTTATTAGATAATAAGTACACTAAACTGACCCTAATGAGAAATCCATTTGGAACATTACTTGTATGTCTATATAAATTCACAATGTGATGATTGTATAAGTGATCCTTTGATACAATTTATAACCTATCCTAGTCAAAGTTAGCTTATTCGGTAGTTATTGGATGTAGTATGAACTATATGGAGATACTTGACTGATCAATATAGGATTCATCATCATAAATAATTTGGGATAATGTTCTATTGTTCTTAATTATTATTGATTTGAGAAACCTTGGCCAAGGTGGAATGACACTTTGAAAAAACTTTTCAAATTTCATTAATCGAATCAATTAATAATAATGGAAAACTAACATGATTGGACTCAAATAGAGTAAACATTAATTTCATGATCTATCTCTAATCGAAATATTATACAATGAAAGGATTGAATTATTCCAAAAAAATAATGCACAAAAATGTTAGTTAAAACTATTTTGACATTCCTAAATATTTAGGTGGCCTTGATATGATACTGGATACCAATCTTGATCTATGGATATAAATTATTTAATTAGAGAATTAATGATAAATTAAAGGATTTTAATGTATCTAATCCTAAACAAAATTTAAGGTTATAATTTATATCCATTGCTAATATATTTAAGAACCTAATGGATCAAATACAAAAAATAGGTTGAAGAGAGAAAACGTATTTAATTAAGTTGGAATTAATTATAAAGCATGAAAAAATTTGTAATTAAACATAAGATATTTGATAAATAAGGATCAATATGAGATATTAGATCTTATTTATGCATAATTGGTATGTAATAAGAATTAATTATAATTCTAATTAAAGCTTAATTGAAATTATAATTTATTTTTGTTAAATTACTAAAATGTCCAAAACCTATTATACATAGACTTAGGCTCCAAAGGAGTAGGCACTCTTTGCCTAGCCCTCTTTGTAATGGTTGCAGAGTTTTTTAACATGTTCTATGAATACTATTTAAGGATGAACACATGTGTGACTACGGTGGTTGAGATGACTCAATTTTAGAAATGGTTTAAGGGAAACAATAAGAAAAAGGATCAAGCGTCTACATAAGGTACAAATTAAAATTAATGTTTTATTATAATTTATGTGTTAAATCATTTTATAAAATTTAAGTGGTCTTGGCTTCTGAAAAGTTAAATACGAAATATGTCAAATATGAAATATGTTTTATAATTATTTTACTATTTGCAGGATTGAATCCTGCTCCAATTTCCCAATAACAGAACCTATAGTAGTTCCATTCCCTAACAACCATTGACAATAAGTTCTTTCAAAATAGACTATTTGTCCCTCTATTAGAGGTGTTCCAGGAATGTCTGTAATCAAATAAATAGCTCTATGAATGAATGGATAGGATCGAATTGGAAAATGGAAAGATTATACAAGTTATACCTTTCGTCACCACTTTATGGAAAATCATTAAGTATGAATTTGTTAGGTACTTGTAACTCGATTGGTGAAATAATATTCCTTTCTCAAAAAACATGTTTTTTTTACTGCCGCACAAAGAAAATATATTGTTACGAACGAACAAGATATTGAGGAATTGTCCATACGTAAAATCATAATTCTTGATACAGGATTTTTCCACATAAAAAGGGAATCTTTTGTTATAATAGAAACATAAGTGATGTAGATTATTCAAGAATCGAAGTCGATTTGCTTTATAAAAAGAAGATATCATTGAACTTTTATCAAATGGTTTCATGGGATTCAGCCAATTGTTCATTCACTCTAGTCTCTAGAATATTGACAATTGGGGAATGAGAGGTGGACTTATGAAAATAGATTGGACAAAAGCAACATTCACAACCTCTTATAGGAACTTCAATGCTGATGCTTATATATAGAACAACAGAGAACGTTCAATCGATTCTAATTGGCGTAACAATCATTGGCTCTAGGAAGAGCTAGATTTTTCACACCATATTTAAACGAAATGGATGCAAGTTAACTACATGATCGACCATTATTACATAATAAATGATTCCTTAAAGGCCTCCTAATTGATTACTATGTCCAAAACTTTTTACAATTGAATTATGAATTTAGGTACAAACATATTATTTCCACAGTTTTTATGATGAGGTTTTCTCTCTCTTCATTTGTTTCTACTTTCTACTCTTCAAGTTCGCGTGCCTTTTAAATCAAAAGTTGGAAGGTTAGAATTGATGCCTTTTATGTAACATGCCATTATTCCATGATAAGGGTTGGAACCCTATGATATTGTACACAAGAGTTTATTGAAAATTTATAAGTACATTTCATGCATCATATGACATACTCATACACGTGAATAATGTTGATACTCATTAAAATAATTGTACATGCATTCATTGACATTTTTTGGGTATAAGTGATTTTAATGCTATTAAAATGTAAATTGTGGATTATTTGCCTTAAAAATTGAGTTGGTGTATATTAGAATTGATTTAGCATTTTTGGTGACATTTCAGACATTTCAAAAATTTCTAAAAATTTGGGATTTTTTTACTAAGAAAAATGTGGAAATAAGAGACAATTAGAAGTGTGACATTTGGTAGCTTAAATGGAGGACACATGTTATCTATGCAATGGTGACATATGGCATTGCATAATTGAGCCACCTAGTCACTTAGGAATTACGTTTCTGCAACTCTCTTATTTGTCTTCACCAAAATCATCTACTCTTTCTTCTTGCTTAACCATCATCGAAACACCATGCTTCTTCACTCTTGTGTATTTGGCTTTTGATTAATTCATCAACGTTATAACCTGCAAAATAATCTCTTCAACCCATTTTCCATTTTCGGTTGTCTCTCTCTATCCTTGCTTTCTGCATCGAAATCTCATTCTCTCACCTTCTGGAATTTCGCTGAATCAAGTTATGTGTTGATTTCATGGGTAGCGTTAAAAGACAATTTGATGATGAGTAAATTGAGCTTGAGCATAATGATCAAGGAATTGAGTTTTGTTTATGTTAAAATGGGTGGTATTAATAAATACATTTTATTGTCATGCTTATGAATTGATGCATGTTTGAGTTGTTAATAAGAAGCAATTTTGGTGATACAAGAAAAGAAAAAATGTGCAGAAAGTGTGATAAAAGATTGTGATAATTAGAGTTACATGAATATTAGTGAAATGCAGAAAATGTGATATAGAAAAGTGTGGAAACAGATTCTATTTTTTTGTTGTGATTATTTATGAATTTTTAAATTGTCGATAGAGAATACTGAATTGAAATTAAGGCACACTGAAGCAATCATCAACTTAAAATGATATAGAAATGATAGGGCATGTATTGTTTGTTGTTTGAAGTGGATAAAATATGTACTGAATTAATGAAGAACTGTGGTTAGAGAATAGATACATGTTGGATACATTTATCTACAACTTTCATGAAGGGTCGACTTCCATGTATAAAATGTATTAATCTAGGCAAAATTGGACAAAGTGGTTTTGATAAAAATTGTAGTTCGTCCTTTTAGCTTTCTAACAGAATATAACATGTAATTTTTAGACTCTGGACGAAAGAGATATGGTCTTTACATGATAACATCACTGGTGCTGGCATAGGGTGCAGCACTATCCTTGATAGAAATTGATGTCCTATTTCAACGATTAAACTGTGTTGATGTAGGTTGAATTAGATAAAGCTATCTTCACAAAATTTGTAGCTTATCCTCATATCTTTCTAACGTTATAAAGTTTGTAATTTTTAGATAACATAATTGAGAGATATGAGTTTTACAAGTTTAAGTACATATTAGGGGTGCACGATCATGCACTAACCTTTCAATCATGGGAGTGCACGATCATGTACTCATCCGTCAATTATAGGAGTGCACGATCGTGCACTAGCACTTCACACAATTGTGGACAGTCTGTAGTATTTTGGGTAAAACTCATGGAATAATGAACCAAATTGAATAATTTTTGTTTCGTTTAAAACTTAAAACATAGAGGAACATTTGTTTAGAATAACTTATTGTCTAAAAATTTCAATTTTTAGGTCAAAATAGCCATACAATTCTAACCCGAAATTTGCATGTGAAAATCTGGAAAAAAATTGGAGGAAAAGGATCGTGGGCAGTGATTGTTTTCATGAAAATATTTTGATGATGCAATGTTTGAACCAGCTAATGCTATGATATTTCTATATGAGGTATTTAGGTTTAAATAAGAGCTTAAATGAATTTAGTCGATGTGGAATGAACTGATTAAGGTGAGTAAAGTGTATTTTGGAGTAAAGAATGCTTGGAAGTGTTGTAAATTTTTTATAAAGTGTATTAAAGAAACATACCTGATAATTTGTCAATGAACATACATAATATATGATACATTTATAAATGTGCTTATTCATTTGAATGTGCAATGTAGTAATGTGAAAATGTATGTGATTGCATATAGAAGAACACGTTGAGTGATATGTGATGTATGTGTATTGATTTCCAAACATAAAATGTCCGAGGCATTTGATGCATGAATAATACGTTAGAAGTATTCTTTGAATGTGAATGTGTTTGAATAACTGTTTTCTCAACTTCTATGGTGAATACCGAATCAAATTTGGTGATAGTGTGAATGAGAAAGTGAATGCGAATGTAATGGGCTGAATATGATGATTGAATATGTGCTTTATTCCATAAATGCATGAAATATAAAGGCAGTTGTGACTAGAGTTACTAGTGAAAAAGAGCTTAAAGCTCAGACATCTGTGGTAAGAACCTATAGCTCAATATGTATAATGAGCCCTATATCCCCAACAGATAAGGGACAGTATGAATGAGCTCGATATCCACAACGGATACGGGATAGTGAAAAAGACACTTGGTCATAACAACGTAATAAATAAATTTGAGTCTCATAAACAATGCATACGCATATGATATGAATAAATTGAACGATTTCAATGTTTTGAGGACTTTTCTCGTATGAAATATGTGAAAGCTTATTGATGAATATAGTCTGCATGATCTCAATGAAATAATAGGTTGTGTGGAATTTTGAAATGTGATAATTGTGAACAAAGTGTTTCGCGATATTACTTGATGATAATTGATATGATGTGAATTATATGATAATACGAATTGTTGTGTCGTATGACAAGAGTAAACCATCGAGGATGGTTACTCAACTGAGTTCACAAAACTCAACCAAATTATGACATTGACATTTTCAAGTTCGAGAGAGCGACGACTTAACTTCTAAGACTGCTTAGAAAGATTTTGTACAACTTTTGGATATAAGACATGGCTCAAAGGTCAATCAACTTGGACTGAAGGATTAGTCTTAATTTTTGTTAATTCCTCATATATGTAGCATACTTTATAGATAGAGTTATGGACACTGATAGGTTGACATTGTATAAGTATGGATGATGGATATAATGCTTCATTGTAAATTAGGGTTTATGAAATGAAATGAGGAACTTTTGGGATTTTAAACATTTTGATAGTTATGATTTAATTATGATGCCATGCAATGTAGTGAAAATGAAATAGTTAGCAAGACATCTCTGTCGGACATGTGCACGTTTGTCCGAGGGGCATATGGACATATGCCAAATAGGAGTGGTGTATTACATTTTATGGTTTATTCTGGACCAAATTGTTAGGAATTATGATATATTATGCAACATCTTTAATTTTAACATCCAATTTTTATTATTTTGGTTATAATGTTCCATATTAATTTTATAGCTTGATTAATAGTTGTTTCATAAAAGAATTGAATTCTATTCATCTAATTATTTCATAATTTCACATGACCACAAAAATATAAAGGAAGTTATTGGAGTACTAATAATGGGCTTAAGATAGTTGTATGAAATGCTTGATCAGACAGAGCTTAGAATTCTCGTTCATAGGTAAATTGAAATTTAAAGATATAGACACTAACCTTATATATTATTTTATTGATTTCATCAAAATATCTTATACTTTAAAAATTTTATATTTTATGAAACTTCAAAATCAATTTTTATTTTAAATTATATTGTTAACTTTGATTAATATGATTTTTTTAAAACATATGAATAAAAACGTCATAGAAATAATTAAAATTTAACAAATTATAAGGGTATTTGTGTTAGGAAAATTAATTTATTAATTTATCATATTTACATATCACTATTTATATTAAAACAATATTTATCTTATTAATTATTAATAAATATAATAATTTTAACAATTAATATAGTAAACTAATAATTATATTATTATATTTTAATATAAGGAATAATATGTGAATATGATAAATCAAAAATTAATAAATTTGATATATATCACTCATATAAAGTTGCTAATTTCAATTATTCTCCTATAAAAATTATAATATAATATTAAATTTTAACTTTAAGTAAAACTAAAAAAGTTCAACCAAAAATCTCTTAAATTTTCACATTTATAACAACATCTATGCTTAAAATGATCAAAATAAGGTTACAACAAAAGTTGTGATGAATTATATAGTGATGATTTATATAAATTATGGTAGATTTGATTCCTCATTCATAGTTCACTTAAATTACATATATGCTCCACTTTACTTTTTTTAATGTATTGATTGTTTAATCTATTTAATTGTCTTTTTTGCTTATTTTCCTTTTTTTTGAACTTCATTATTCATATTTTGCTCAATTCAAATATAACAAAGCTACTAATATTACCAATAGTAAAAGTATTAACAGCGGTATATTTAATTATCATCAAAATTATGGATCAAGATTTCATTTAGTCAATAATCTCCCTTTTTATGATAACTAAAAATTTGATGATATTGAGAAAAGTAAATGATATTGATCAAGCTCTACTTATGTTAAAGTAATATATGATACATCATCCCTCTTAATCCATACATTATGAATGATTAAATTTCAATATCATTATTTTTCTTCTCCTTTTGTCTTACAAACAATATATGATACATAAATAAATAAGCAAAATAAGCAAAAAAATTTAACTTAATTCTCCCCCATTTAAAAAAAATTGTTATATGAACAAAGAGTAAATCTAAAGTGATTATCAAATAAATGAACAATTTTCAAAATAGTTATATACCAATATAAAGATTATTAAACCTTTCTTTCACCTAGGTAGAAACCACAATGCTTTCTCCTCTAAATATATATCCCAAGTTAATATGAATAAAATTTATCAATATGAAAAAAGGTATATCTATTTTATTTACCACGAATATTTTATCCCATTTACTTCTTTACTTAGTTCAATAATTAGTCTTTTGACGTAAACCTTCTTATTTAACTCATATGAGATATCTTGATGATTTTTTTAAAATTAATTGTTAGACATAAGATTAATGTATCTTATTTGTAATCTATAGAGGAGATACTAATTGTTATTATTCATTTGAATCCATTTGATATTAACCTATAAGGAAAAAAATTAATATTTTCTAAGTACCAAGCAAACTTAATTCCTGAAAGACTAGTGATTATATCCTTTTTAATTTATGTCTTTTTAGGTTTACTTAACAAATATTGTCTCAAAGAATAATTTTAATGGACATATCTATAATCACTATAAAAGTGACATCTCACGTAAGTTATATTTAAGTTAAATTTTTTTACTTATATGTGTATGTGACATAGATGCACTTATAGGTCTTGATGGAAGATGTGAGTGATATAATATTCTCTTTTGGATATGTGGAGGATTAGAAGTTTTCTTTATATGATTAATTGGATATGAATTAGAAAATGAGGCACTTCTTTGATAGAAACATGGCTTTATTGAATGAGAGCATGTATAATACTTTTATGCTTATAATAAGATCTATAATGATTGTATGTTTGTTTTATGATATTCTAAAGATAAAAGGCTTATATGAATAAGAAGGTTGTTGCATATTCTTTTGGGATGACCTTGTATAAAAAAATTCCTATTGTTACCATGAATGGTATGTCCTCTTATTTGCAAATGCGATGTATACACGAATGCTTAAATTGTTTTCTTTTTCTTCTTAAAGGATGATGGATGAGCTTATTACTTTTGTATTTTAAAGGATGCAATGTGCTTATATATGATGACTTAGGCATAAGATCATCATGTATTGGTTTGACCCTCTTAAAAGGTCTTGGAATTTTATGGTATACTTTAATAAGTGAAAGCAGCTTTATGCATATCATTAGGACTCTTTTGGACTCCAAGCATGCTATTCAATTTTTTCCTTTCTAAAGTGAACTTAGAGAATTATTCTTTTAGGATATTTATCTCCCTTTTTAATGATTTATATAACAATTTATCCACTTATCAGTGGAAATAAACACACTCCTAGATTATATCATGTCAAGCATATCACATTTAAATTAATTATTCTCAACCATACATACATCTAGGAGCTTTTGAGCCTGTTTATAATTGGAAGATACTTACTTTCTTTTCGAACTTATGGTCTCTAGACATTCAACTAACTCAACATATGAAAGATTAACATTAATAATTATCTTTATCATCACAAGAGTTTATGGATGAGGGTACCTTATCATTATTAGTTATAAAAACACATACTAGCCACGATATTTTTAGAATTTTCACTCTTTATCCTAGTAGTGTAATTTCATATGATCTTAATTACTTTCTTTTTTAATTAAGTTTTAATTTTATGATGAACTTTATAAAATCCTCATCACTCTCACTTGTCGAGGTCTTCTCATCATCAATTTTCTATCTCAAATGTTTTAAACACCACAGTTTTTCATGTTGGGTCCACTTTCTCTTTATACAATCTATTTATTTGCATTTTATAAATGAGGAGTAATCTAACTAACTCTTTTAATGACAACGAACTCAAAGCTTTAGCTTCTTGTATAGTCATCATCTTTGCTTCCTAAACCTTTGGTAAAATCTTAGGAAATTTTTTTACCATTTAAAGGTTAGTGTAAATCTTACCAAGACCTTTAAAAGAATTAATAACATAAATAGACAATATATGTTGGAAATAAATTAATTATGTTCCATATGAAACAATTCACGTTGATGTATAACCATGCTCACTTTGCTCTCTTTCACTTGAGTGGTTCCCTCATGTATGATTTTAAATGTGTACCATACCTGCGTTATTTAACACATACATAGTCTACTAAATTTGTTCTTACTCAATGCATAAAATAAATATAGATGGCCTTATTATTAGAATCAAGAATATTCAAGTTATATAAGTGTGAAGAGGGACTTGAATAATTTTCAAAGGGTTTAATTAAACTGTCGAAAGTTGTTGGAGATCCATTAAAAAAATTGGAAGACCATTGAAAACTAATAGCGCAAAGAATGTCAAAGAAACTCTCAATAATTTAATGATAAATCCTTATGTAAGGATTAAGGCTTTGATTCTTCAAGAAATTGAATGCAAAGTTATAATTGATTAAAATGATGGAGCAAATTAAGGAGTAAGGTTACAAAATTTAGCCAGTACTAATAAGATTTTAGCGTCTGGTGTCGATCTTTTCCTGGGTTGTGAACTAACAATTGAAGCAAACTAGTATTGGAGTTGATCTAATAACTAATATCATACTCAACTACGAAAAGCACCCACAAAGTTCAAAAATAAAATTAGCATTAGTGTGTTTTTTATACTGGTATGAAACCCATGTTTTAATTATTTAGGATTTTAAAATTTCAAACTATTATTTCTTTTTTAGACTTTAGTTCTTAATATTTTTATTTTTGTAGGATTTTAATCTTATAAAAGGCTATCATATAAGAAACATCATTATTATTTATAAATTAAAAACACTTAGAGAGAATTTTTTTCATTCTTAATTAGAGAAGCTCTTCTTTAAAGTTCTCTAATAACTTATGATCTTATCTTACTTGCTAGTTGATATCGTCCCTAAAATCTTATTACTCTCATCCTCTATTTTCTATAAGTATAGCTATTCATATTATTCTTTGTGTTTTGAGTTCATTATTCTTAAATCAAACTTGTCTTATTGGTAAGGTTGTACAAGATTTGGTATCATAGTTATATTCTATATCCAAGTTTGTTCTTAAATTTTTTTGTTCATTTTTCAATATTCTCATATCTTTTTACCATATATTCAATTTCTTTATTTGCATTATTTGTAGATAAGATTTGTAAAAATAAAAAATAATTCTTAATTTTTTATTTCTAACTTTTCAAATTAATAAAAAGAGAGAAGAAAAAATTCAAATTCAAATTCACTAAGAGAAGCCCCTAAAAAGTCCTATCTAAAGTATACACAAGGGGTAGATTGCAATATCCTTTATAGGTAAGTGTTCTTAGTCCTTTTCATACAAGAAAAAGGTATTTTATGCATCATATATAATATTTTTTATAGTTTTATTTTCTTTCTTGTAAATATTTTCTTATTCTTCTTATATATTTGATCTAATTAGGTTCTATAGAACACAAATTTCTAACTTTGAGGTTTTTATTTCTTTGGCCTTTAGTTGCATTTTCTTTGTTTATTTTTTTCCAATTTTCTTCCTTAGGAGTTATTTGATAAATGGGAAGATTAAAATTAGCTTTGTTGATAGGTAGAATAAATTTTGAGAGAAATACAGAAGGCAATTCTTTTGCTAATAACATTTATTATAGGTTCACTATGACTAAAAATTGAAACAAAAGCTATTATAAATATAAAGAAAGAAATGAGGAAGATAGAGTATAGATAGACTAAGAGTTATCATAAATGCAATACAAAGTTAATATCAGCCTCTTATTAAGCAATTTGGTGAAGTGAGGGATAGGTTAGAGAAACATGAAGCTGTCATAGCTAGTTTACAACATAATTTACCTTTTCCTTCTAGAGCTGATGAATTTAAAGTTTATGATAAGCTTGAGAGTGTTACCAACTACTTATAGTAGTTAAACATAAGGGGAGATAGGGAAGAAAAATGAAATAGAAGGTAGAATAGGTGATACAAAGGGAGAAATTTTAGTTTAGTATATAATAAAGGGTACGAAGAAAGGGTGGATTACATAGGTAGTATTAAGATGACAATATCAGCTTTCATAAGAAATGTAGACCTACATGCTTATTTAGAGTAAGAAAATCATGTGGAGTTAGTTTTTGATTATTACAATTTTTCAGAAAAGAAAAACATTTAATTGACAATCATGGAGTTTAGTGATTGTATCATGAATTATTGGAATTAAAAAAACCTCAATAAACGATGGAATTAAGAACCATTTATCAGAACTTGGGAGGAGATGAAAGTGGTGATGAAGAAATGTATCGTGTTGAGTTCTAATATAAGGATCTCTATCAATTGTTATAAACTTTAGCTTAAGATTTTAAAAGTATAGAGGAGTAACACAAGGAGATGGAGGTTACAATAGTCAGGGAGAAGTTCTGATTGCTAACTACAAAACACCCTAAACTGTATAATTTACAAAGGTTAAATAAGGGTGAAAAAGGTTAGGATAATGATATTTGTGCATTAGTGTGTGTGTGTTTTTTTTAAGTATTTGGCATGTGTTTCTTGCATAATAGGTTATTATTGTTGTGTTTTAGGACTTATTTTGTATATTCTTGTTTAGTTTGATCTTTATGGATGTTCTTTTATGTTTAATTTTGATTTAGGGTAACAATTGATAATTTTGATGTAAGAATAGAGGGTGACCACCTTTGTGATTGAGCTAGTGACCAAGAGAGGAGAAGAGAAGTGGAGGAGTTGTAAGAAAAGAACCCACGATCATGGGATTCATACTAATTCCCACAATCGTGGGACCCTAACCCGAACAGACATGTGGGTTTCACTTATTTTTAGGTTCTTGTGACTATATAAGGGAAAAATCCCTAGGGCTAAAGGGGGCATCATGAGAACTTACCACCTTGAGCTAAAAAACATATTTAGAGCTTAGAGAGAGGTAGAGAATCAAGATTTCCATTCTAAATTAGGCAAAGAGCACACCAACTCCAGATTTTCCAGATTTGGGCAAAGAAGAGGAGGAGCTTGCTTCATCTAGTTTTTATTTTGTTTTTCTCTTTTAGAATCTTTATTATGGATTTTCTGGTTATTGGGGATGTTAACGACATTATGAGTGGCTAAGTTATTTGTAGAAATTACTTTTGAACTACTTATTGAACTCCTACTTTGTTTATTTGAATGAATGATGTTTTTGATGAATGATGAGCTTATACCTTGCAATATATTGAGAAATTGAGTTGGATAAATTGTGTAGGGTTGTACAATGAGAATTGGCACTCTATAGACCTACATTCATCAAGTTAATTAATTAGTTAAAGAGAGAACTTGGCTAATTAGTTAATTACCCATAGGATAACTTCATAACTACTTGAATTGGTAGCTGATTCTATAGATTGACAGATTATTTAATCATTTCCATTTAATTTGGCTAAGGAAAATTAATTACACCTTGAGAGAGGGTAGTTAATACATTAGGACATCTTAGGTGAGGCACAATTCAATTAACAAGGTAGGAGGGAGATAAGATAAGGAAAAGTGATCTCTAATTGTTAAATTTTGAATTCCAAGTTTCTGCACTTTTGCTTTTTCATTTGGTCATTATTAGTTGTTTGATTTAGTTTAATTTCTCAGGTTCATTAAAATTAGTTCTCAAATGAAGCAGCTTGAATTAAATAGCATCTAAACACAATCTCAAAGGGATCGATATTTGTTCTTTACTATAAGTTACACCTTGTATATTTGTGGTTTTGAGCTTAAAACTAGTGAATTAGTTTTCAATCAACAAGTTTATGGCGCCATTGCTAGGGATTGTTTGTTTCGTATATTGTTTAGTTTAGGTAACTTTGATTTAAGAGTGTTTGATATATTTCCTTGTGTATTTGCAGGTGTATAAACACAAGTAGTATGCGAAGGTGTACTGAATTTAGTGACTAAGAGTTATCAGATATCACAAGGAACGAACAAGAGTTAAGAAGAGAAAAATGCCAAGATAATATACAAAGAAATATGGCAGAAGAAGAAGAATAAGGAGGGGCTAAAAGAACATTGAAGGATTTATGAGGTCTGAATTTAGTCCACAAGGAGTTGCAAGGCCTGCAATCACAGCAAATAATTTTGAAATCAAGCTGGCGCTATAAACCATACTCTAGAATAGTGTTAAATTCTATAGGTTATCAACTGAAGATCCCAATGCCCACCTAGCAAACTTTTTGGAGATATGCGGCACTTTTAGATTCCAAGGGATTTCTGATGATGCTATGAGGCTCAGATTATTTCCATTCACTTTAAGAGATCGAGCCAAGGTATGGTATAACTCACTTAGTGCATCTCAGATTACTACATAGGATCAAGTAGCCCAAGCCTTCCTTACGAAGTACTTCCCATTGACAAAGACTACGCGGATCATAAAGGAAATTACAAACTTTCACCATCATGATGGGGAGTCATTATATCAAGCTTAGGAGAGGTTCCAAGAGTTGCAAAGAAGCTACCCACACCATAACCTTCCAAGGGAGTTCTTAATACAAGCATTCTATTATAAAAGGGATAATAGATGTAACTACTGGAGGGTCGTTGATGAGGAAAACCATTGAGGCAGCTTAAGATCTTTTAAAGGAGTTAGCAAGTAACAGTTGCATGTGATCAAATGAAAGGATTATGAAAGGCACAAAGGAACAAAAAGGCATGATTCCAATTGATTCCTGTCACAACCTTGCAAGCTCAGATTACCTCCCTCACCAAGCAAATGAATAATATGTAAGAAACTTCATCCATAGCCAAAGCCATATAGGTCCACTATGAGTTATGTGGGCAGGACACTCATTGCATAGCAGAATGCTTCTTGTTACAAGCGAGTAGCACAGAACAGGTAAATTACTTACGCCAACCACATCGAGGTAACAATCTATACTCTAACACTTATAATCTGGGGTGGAAAAGTCACATAAATATTTCTTGGAGTACTAACAATGCAGGTGGCCAAGCAAAACTGTAAGGACCGCCCAGATTTTAGTAAGACCATCTTGGGTCTTTGGAGAGTAAAATGGACAAGTTATGGGCATATTGGGGTCTAAATTCTCAAACCAAGAGGAAACTCAAAGAAAGCAATAAGAGAATCAAAAATGGATGTTTACGAGCTAGGATGCCAAATTTGACCATATCTTGAAGAACCGTGCTTCCTCCATCCACAAATTGGAGGTTCAGATAGGTCGACTTGCTACTGCTTTGTCTTCTAGAAGTGCAGATAGCCTACCAAGCAACACTAAAGCTAACCTAAAGGAACAACTCAAGGCCATCACACTTCAGAGTGGCAAGCAACTAGAGGAGCCAAGTGTGCAAAAGGAGAGTCAAATAAAGGAGAAAGGCAAGGAGATAGAAGAAGAGAAAGTAAAAGAGAGACCATATGTACCACCACCACCTTACAAGCCTAAACGTCCGTATCTACAAAGGGTGAGACAAAATCAGGTAGACACTCAATTTTCTAAGTTTATGGAGAAACTGAAGAAGCTTCAGATTAACTTATCATTGGTGGAAGCCTTAGAGTGCATGCCCAAATATGCAAAGTTTCTTAAGGACATACTCATACATAAATGCACTTGGGAGGACAATCAGACGGTAACCTTAACGAAGAATTGTAGTTCGATCATCTCAAGCACAATACCTTTAAAACTACAAGATCTAGGGAGTTTTACTATTCCATTTGTTGTTGGTGACTTTGAATTTTCTAAATGCTTATATGATTTAGGTGTAAGTATTAACTTGATGCTTTTGTCTATTTTCAAGAAATTAGGATTAGGAGAGGACAAGCCAACAACCATGCTCATTCAACTTGTGGATCAATCCATCAAGAGGCCATTTGGAGTTATAGAAGATGTGTTGATAAAAGTATATAAATTTATCATTCCTGTTGATTTTGTTATGTTATACTTTAAAGCAGATAGATATTGTCCATTGATTTTGGGTAGGCCCTTTATAAATACTAGTAGGGCATTGGTTGATGTGCATGAAAGAAAACTTGTTTTGAGAATTGGTGATGAGTAGGTTGAATTTAACATGTCTAAATCTTTGAAGAAACCAATGGATGGTAATGCATGTATGAAAATTGATGTTGTGGATGAGTGCGTGCCTAAAAAGGGAGGCATGACAATGGTGGAAAATGAAAAAGTTGAAAAGATTTCTACTATGAGCATCACAAGTTAGAGAGTGTGTATTGATTATCGAAAGCTCAATTTGGCCACCAAAAAAGATCATTTCCCTTTACTTTTTGTGGACCAAATGATTGAGAGGGTCGCTTGTCATGCAATTTACTATTTTCTTGATGGATACTCAGGGTATAATTAGGTGTTTATATACCCACAGGATTAGAAGAAGACCACTTTCACTTGTCCTTCTGGGACATTCTCCTATCAGAGGATGCCTTTTGGTTTATACAGTGCACCTGCCACATTCCAAAGGTACATGATGGCCATTTTTTGGACGTGAATGAGAACCTCATGGAGGTATTTATGGATGACTACTTTGTATTTGGAGATTCTTTTGATCATTGCTTATTTAATTTAGACAGAGTGCTTTAAAGATGTAAGGAGTCTCATTCTATCTTAAACTGGGAGAAGTGTCATTTCATGATCCAAAAGGGAATTGTATTGGGTCATAAGATCTCAGACAGGGGGATTGAGGTAGATTGAGCTAAGACTGAAGTGATTGAAAAGTTACCACCTCCTATCAACATCAAGATCATTCAAGCTTTTCTTCATTATCTAGGGTTTTGTAGACGGTTCATCAAGGATTTTTCTCTTATTGCTAGACCCTTAACTCATTTATTAGTTAAAGATGTGCCTTTTGTGTTTGATGATGACTATTTGGATTCTTTTAACAGGTTGAAGAAGGCACTTACAACAGCACCTATTTTGATGTCGCCAGATTGGTCTCTTCCCTCTGAGATTATGTGTGATGCTAGTGACCATGCTATTGGTTGTGTACTTGGCCAACGGAAGGAGAAGAGGTTTCATGCCATCTACTATGCAAGCAAGACTTTGATGGGAGCCCAACTGAACTACACCACTACTGAGAAAGAATTGCTTGCAGTAGTATTTTTTATGATAAATTTCATTATTATCTTTTGGGCTCATAAGTTATTGTTTTTACAGACCATGAGGCGTTACATTACCTCTTGGTTAAGAACGATGCCAAGGCTAGGCTCATCTGGTGGTGCTCCTACTCCAAGAGTTCAACATTGAGATTAAAGATAAAAAGGGAGCAAAAAATGTCATAACGGACCACCTATCATGATTTGAAGGGGGACATCATGAAGAAGAAGCAAAAATCGAGGAGAGCTTTCCTGATGAGGCTTTAATGATGGCAGATAATCCTTTTCGTCCTTGGTTTGTAGATATTGCAAACTATCTTTCAGGTGTTATTCTTCCTTCTGATCTTTTATATCAATAAAAGAAGCACTTTTTATTTCAATGTTCTTGTTATTTTTAGGATGAATCTATACTTTATAAGATATGTACTGACAGTGTGATTCATAAGTGTATCCCTAAAGATGAAATGCCCAAAATTTTGATGCAATGTCATAGCTCACTTTATACAGGGCAGTATGGAGCTAACAAAACTACGGCTTAGATCATGGAGTGTAGATTCTATTGGCCCATCTTGTTAACGGATGCTCGAGATTTTGTGTTGAAGTGCGATAGATGTCAAAGAGTGGGCAACATATCGAAGAGGAATGAGATGTCGCTTTCAAACATAATGGAGGTGGAGATATTCGATGTGTGGGGCTTAGACTTTATAGACCATTCCTATCCTCCTCAGTTAACAATTAAATATTAGTTGGGGTTGATTATGTTTTCAGGTGGGTTGAGGCCATAGCTACTCCAACTAATGATGGCAAGGTGGTTTAAAAGTTCATCATGAAGATCTTTACTAGATTTGGGGTGCCTAGAGCGACTATAAGTGATGAAGGGAGCCATTTCTGCAACAAACCATTTGAGGCTCTTCTAAGAAGATACAATGTCTATCATAGAGTGGCTATCCCTTACCAGCCCCAAACTAGTAGCCAAGTGGAGGTAGTGAACAAAGAGTTAAAGAAAAATTTGGAGAAAGTTGTGAACACTTCAAAAAAGGATCAAGCTTTAAAGCTAGATGACACCTTATGGGCTTACAGGACAACTTTCAAAACACCCATAGGTTCCATACCATATAGACTTGTGTATGGCAAGACATTCCATTTACCATTACAGTTGGAGCATCGGGCCTATTGGGCAATTAGGAAGTTGAACATGGAATAGAAGCTAGCAGGTGAGAAGAGATTGTTACAACTTGATGAATTAGAAGAGTTGAGATTTGAAGCTTATGAAAATGCCAAGTTGTACAAAGAAAGAGCAAAGAAGTGGCATGATGCTCACATCAAAAAGAAGGAGTTTAAGAGTGAAGACTTGGTGCTTTTGTTCTATTCAAAACTTTGGTTATTTCCTAGAAAGCTCAAGTCAAGATGGAGTGGACCATTTAAGATCCTTCAAGTGTTTCCCCATGGAGCTTTGGAGTTGGAAAATGATAAGGGTAAAGCATTTAAGGTTAATAGGCATAGATGCAAGCCATATTATGGAGGGACATATTCACAAGAAAGGGAAGTCATCTCTTTCCTTTCTTCCACTTTTTCATAAACGCGTGTGGAATGGTCAAGCTAGTGACCTAAACTTAACATGTTTACCTTTCTGTTGTTTGTCTTTATTTACTTGTTTGCTTGATTTATTTGGTTGTGATTATGTTTAATTTAAGTTTGCTTTGTGTTTATTTGAATTTTGTTTGAGTTTTAACTTGTTTTCTCTTCAAATTTCTTGTTGGTTGGATGATTTTGATGTGTTTGCAGGTTGTTTGAATGTTGAGAATGCATGCTAAGCTTGAGAGAGGTTTAAGAAGTTGGAAAATTTGGAGTAACCCACGACAGTGGGAATTAGATTGTTTCCCACGACCGTGGGAAGGCTATCCAGAAAGTTTTTGGATCCTTAAACCACGATTATGGGAATGATAGGGATACCCACGATCGTGGGATCCATTATCTGAAAAAAAAATTAAATTCTCCCATTTTCTTCTTGTTTCTTCATTCTTCAAATTTTGACATTCTCTCTCTGTTAACACACGAAACCCACTCTCCTAATCTCTCAAATCCTTCATCTTTCACTCAAATCTTAGTATTTTCTTCACTTCTTCCATCAATTTTTCATTCATTTATACTTATTTCACATTAATCTCTCACTAATCCAAGGATTTGGTAAGATTTTCTCTCTTTCTCTCTGAAAAATGTGCTCACCTCTCTCTTGCTTATTTTTTGCAGATTTTTCTATCGCAATGACTCCAAAGAAGATTGCAGCCTGGAAACCAACCGATGAACTGTGCCTTCAAGTCTCTAGAGAAGGTAAACCAGATATGGTGTCTATTTTTCGTGCCCCATTTCTTATTTATTCGGAAGACAAAGGTATGCGATTTCGTGACTTTAATTATAGAGAATTAATGCCTCCTGGATACTTTGATTTGGAACTGTTAAAAACTCTAGGATTAAGGTGAAACATTGAGAGATTGGCTGCGAATATTAGTTGATGTTGGTTAATTTTTTATGATGTGCCGATATATCCTATGATGACTATCGAATTTTTCACCACTATGCGCTACAATCCTAAAATGGATACATTCTAGTTTAGGATAGGTGGCCATGTTTATAAACTTGATTATAATGTCATTCGTGTACTTTTCAATTTATGAAACACTAAAGTTTTGGATGATCAAGATGAATTTTATATGGATGATTATTGGAAAATTCTAACGGGTGAAACCAATTTCCACTCTAAGAATGCACTAAATACTTTAATTTGTAGCACCGAGCGTTTACTTCTTCATAAGTTTATGTGCTTAATGTTTTTTAACAAAACTGAAATTAATAAGGGCTCGGCTAATGAACTTTTCTTCCTTTGGTGCATGGGTCAAAAAATCAAAATAAATACCTCTTATCGAATTTTTCGATCTATTAAGAATTGTGTTAATAAGAAAAGCTCTTATTTTGGAATGTCATACATTGTTACTACTCTGGCTTTATTTTACAACCTTGATGTGGATAGTGTGTACATGGCTAGATATGATGTTTTTGATGTCCCTTATTTGAGATGCTCTAAATTTTGGAGTCTCATTTTATGGAGCTCCAAAATCCTTAGACGCACACAGTCGTTAAAAATAAGAAGGGCCAGGATGCAGCTACTTCTCGACCATCCACATCTCAGGCGCCCCCAGAGCTCCAAGAAGAAGTAGTGGAAAAGGAACCAACTGCAGCAATAGAGGTCGACAGATTCCAACAAATCCTTAACCAAATGGCCTCTAACCATCAACAAATGACGCTACAAATTAAAGCGCTCGGCACCCAGATGAGACAAGTACACAAGGAGTAGTGGTACATGAAGAAGAAATTCCTTAAGTTCATCTAGAGGAATAACATTGAAGTCCCTTCTCTAACACCTTCGCTACCACAATCTCCATGAGCTCTCTTACCCTAAACTTTTTACATTATTTTAGTTACTTTGTCAGTTGTTTTTTCTTTTTGTTTGGTTTGATGTTTTTATTGTTTGGTTTGATGTCTTTTTGTTTGGTTTGATTTTTTTGTTTGGTTTGATGTTATTTTACCCTAATTTGTGGTTACCTTCTCATATTGAGGACAATGTGTTTTCTAAGTGTGGGAAGGTGACATTTGCTTTGTCAATTACATTGTTTTAGTTTGTTTTAGTCACTGTTTGCATTTTGTTAAATAGGATGCATATTTTAGGCATATTAGGTTGTTTTATGTTGTTTTGTGCTAAGCAATGGAACCACACTTGAATAATTTTGATTTGTTTTGCTATGAGATTCTGTCACGCTAGTTGGAATGAGATTGAAAGCATGTTTGAACTCGGATTAGGCTGCTTGAGTAGAGAGTGAACCATGTTGAGTGATAAAAAGTAGTTGGTTACATAAGCTTACCATAATTTGACACTTGAGCAAGGAGGTTGTGTAAAGATGCATAATGAATTTTCATTTGAGCCAATGTGAGGATTGAGCCTATATGACTCCATCTATAGTCATTTTATTTCTTTGTTGTGTGATACTTTCTTAGGTTATTACCTTCAGAACTTGCTTTGAATCAATTTGAGTCTACTGGATGCATGCTTAATAGAGATAATTAAGGTTTTTTCGTATTAACCTTGGCTTAAATGACCTACCTTTTATTATCCCTTGTTATCCCCATTGAGCCTCAACCATTTTGTTTATTGAAAATACCCCAAAATTTTAAAACTTGAAGCCCCATTAACCTATCTATTCACAAGCTTAGTAGAGTATTAAGTAATGTATTAATTAGGATTATTGCTAAAAAAATTTTTCGGAGATGAGTTAAGTGATACTCTTGCTCTTGAATCACATTGTATTTAGTTGCTCTTTTGTTCATTGTTTCTTCCATTTAAAAAATAAAAATAATAAAATGGAAAAAAACAAAAGAAAAGAAAAACGAAAGAACATTTCAGTTGCATCAATAAGTGCGGAGTAGTAGTATATTTACACTTGTGTATCTCAAAATTATGTTTTGTTATCCCTCATTCCACTCATTACTTTACGAATGCTTATATTAAACTCTTTACCCTTTTTACCCACCTTAACCCTTCATAACAATTCAAACCTAAGCAAGTCCTTTTGATCTATTTATGCATGAAATCATTGTAGAGGAGAATTGGTGTATTAACAAGCCTATGGTAGTGTGGTTTCCTATAGGAAGCTTGAGCGAAACACTAACCATCAAACACTTGAGAGAAATGAGTAAAATCGCGAGGAAGATTCATTTTGCATCTATACTTATCTTTGAGTGATAGTGTCATATGTTGAGTTTGCTTATGTACATTAATGAAAAGTAGTCATGATATGTGTAGTAGTTTGACATTTGAGTTGGCCAAATTTTGGGGGATTGCATACTTTGATCTTTGTGAAAATGAAGTGATAGAGTTGACTAGTTGTGTTTATTTTGCTCGAGGACAAGCAAAGATTTAAGTGTGGGGAAGTTGATAGTTGTGTATTAGTGTGTGTTTTTTCTAAGTATTTGGCATTATTTCCTGTATAATAGATTATTATTGTTGTGTTTTAGGATTTATTTTGTATGTTTTTATTTAGTTTGATCTTCATTGTTTTCTTTTATGTTTGATATCGATTTAAAGTAAGAATTGATTTTTTTAATGTAGGAATGAAGGTGGCAACCTTTGTCATTGAATTATAATGTAAGAACCCACGATCATGGATTTCATGTCAATTCCCACGATCGTGGGATGTTTAACCCAAGGATACATACGAGGTTCACTTATTCTTTTAACTTTTCATGACGATATAAGGAAAAAACCCCTATAGACGAAAGAGCTTCGTGTGAGACTTGCCTCTTTGAGTAAAAACGCAGGTTTAAAGCTTCAGGAGAGGTAGAGATTCAAGGTTCTTCATTCTTAATTGGGAAAAGAGCATACCAAAGCTAGATTTTCCAGATTCGGGCCAAGAAGAGGAGGAGTTTGATCCATTTAGTTTTCTTTTGTTTTTTTCTCTTCTACCACTTGTATGATGGATTATTTGAATGTTGGGGATGATATTGACATCATAAGTGGCTGATTTAATTGTAGAGATTACTTTTGAACTTCTTGTTAAACTCTTACTTTGTTGAATTGAATGATATATGTTTTTAATAAATGTTGAATATATATATACCTTGCAATATATTGAGAGATTGAGTGGGGTTACTCTATTATAGAATGTCTGCAACAAGAATTCCTTGGGTAAGTTATGGTGTGAGCACTTCGGTTGCAAATCCTTATATCATTCCCACGCTTCGTAGATTGATTCCTCATCACTTTGTTGGAAGTTGGTAATTTCCTTGATGATCTTTGTGGTCTTAGTCAGGGGAAATATTTTTCTAAAAAGGCACAAACTAGCTAATCCTATGTCGTGACATTGGCTGGGTTAAGGGAATGATACTAAGTCTTTGCTCTATCTTTAAGGGTAAAAGGGAAAAGCCTAATTCTAACCTCATCTTTCGACATTTGATGGTACCAAAAGGTTTCACAGATTTCAAGGAAGTTCACTATATGCGCATTGGGATCTTTGTTCGTTAGTCTATAAAACTACAAATTCTATTGAAACATATTTAAGAAGGTTGGTTTGATTTTAAAAACAACCCGAAGGTGAGTTTAGACATCCTCAACATTCACACAATCCTATCATCAACAGTTATTCCAATTCTATACATTAATAAAATTGAAAATACATTAGAAACAAGATCTGAATGGATGATGGAGGCAGCAATGTTGGGAAACCTCCTATTCCAGGAAGTACTTCGCGTCAATTTTTTCTCTACGTCTCTCTTCCTTCTTCTTTTTCTCAATCTCTCGATGTGTAGACACTAAAAAAGTCAAATTTTGACTTTTTTAGTGTCTACACATCTGCCTGATGCAGACCATAATTGTAACATCCCCTCACCAATTGCTAGTGAACAGTGACATATGCATGCATTCATATATGCACATGCATAATAATGAGTGAATTCTTGCACATGAATTATTTGTACATGCATACATGACTTTTCCCGGTTTTTGGAATATGATTAAGTGAGCTAAATAGGAAAGTGCTTTAAGTGTTTGAGAATGGTAATTGGAGAGGTTTAATAAGAGTTTTCTAATTTTAGAGAATTATA
>JANZXP010135744.1:0-15294 GCA_027576715.1 Erythroxylum flavicans
GAATCTCCAAAAACCCTAGCTCCTCCAACATACACGATCTTCACCTTTTTAAGGTGGAATATGGTAGGTTTTCTAGTGTTAAGATGATGAAGATAACGAAAATGGAATTAGCAAGTATAGGATGAGAGCAAGGTTTAACATTAATGCTTAGGAGAAGAGAGTGTCGTAGATGGAGACAAAAACATGGAGAAAATAGAGAAGAGAGCATAAGTTACGAAAATAATGGGTGAAAGACAAGGATGTTGGTCTTTCAAAGAAGAAAAATATCGTGAGTGGTGAGTGGCAAGTGTTGTGACACTTGTCACTTGCCACTTGTCCTTTTATTGTAGTCTCCGTTTGACCACTTTTTTAATAACTAGTCTATTTGTTTCAAATTTTCAACCCAAATTTCATTGACATTTATCATTAAATCCTAATGTCATTTATAAAATTTTTCATTGCCATTTGACTCTTATTTCTACTTCTTTCATCAATTGTTCTACCACTTGACATTTTTCATAATCCAAAAATACCCTTAAACTTCAGAAAATTCTGAATTTTTCACCAAAAATTCTAATTCAATAGATATACTCTCCAAATCAATTTTTAACACATACAAGTCACAATTCCAAATATAATCACATTTGTAGATCAATTATACCCGAAAAATGTCAATGAATGCATGTACAATCACTTTAGTGTGCAAGAATCAATATTCACATATGTGTATGCTAGCATTATACATGAGCATGAAATGCATTTTTTTAATCTCCCCTTGATCTCATATGTACCGTATTTTAGGGTTCTAACCCTTAGTATGGGAACAGGATGTTATAGTTGTGACCTGAGTAGCCACTAAAAACAAGCTTAAAGCTCTATATGTGATTAAGAGCTAAAGGCTCACTAGATAAAATGAGCCTTATATCTCCAATGGATATGGGACAGTATAAATGAGCCCGGTATCCAGAATAGATACAGGACAGTTTAGGCACTCAATCATAGGCACCCAATAATTGGAAAAGAGTTACATGAGCATTTCATATACATTTTTAATAAGTATGTTTGATTGTTTGAAATGCAAAATTGTCTTACCCTTAAATGAGAATGTGATATGTGATAATTTATGCAAACTACAAAGATGTGAATTATATGATATATGTGTGATGTGTTGGATGAATACAGTGAACCATCGATGATGGTTACCTCATTGTGCTTGCAAAACTCACCAAAATTGTAACGTTAATATTTTAGGACCAAGAGATGACTTTAGCTACTAAAAGATGCTATAAGGAGTATAGTCTTATACTTTTGGGGAAAAAGAAGAAATGACTCAAAGGTCGGCCAGCTGAGATTGGAAGATTAGATAGACCTTTTTGTGTATTTCCTCTTTCATGTAGTGTATTTTGTATTAGGATATGATGATGTCCATATTCAGACGATATTGAAAACTATCAATGTAAATATTTGGTTTTATGAAATGAAAGGAGAAACTTGGGTTTTAAAATATGGTGTTTTTCATTATGATGTCTTATAAGAAAATAATGAATGATAATGCCATGATAAGTGAATGTTTTGACTGAACTTAGTGCACCATTATCATGGGTTATGTACTAGAATATCCTTAGGGTGTTCTGGTATGTACCCCATAGTAACGGGGTGTTACACAATGTGTTATTTTTTGAGACAAAAATGCCCAACGACCATGCCAATGGGTTGTTTTCTCATTGAAGGCTTCCAGTGTCTATGTCAGCATGCTATTTTTCCCACCAAAGGTGTGACAAAGGACTGTTTTCTCACTGAAGGTGCCCAATGAATATGCCAACAGGATATTTTTCCATTCGAACGTGCCCAATCAATATACGAACAAGTTGATTTTTTCGAATGGGAAGTAGCGCGAATGGGCTGCTTCCTCACAGAAGGTGCCCAGCGACCATGCCAACAGGTTGATTTCCCACCAAAATTGTGTTAATAGGTTATTTTCTTACCAAAATGGCCAAGTGATCGTGCCAATAGCTGCTTTGTCACTGAAGGTTCCCAGTGACCATGCCAACAAGCTATTCTCACCAAAAATGCCCAGCGATTGTGCCAATAGGTTATTTTCTCATCGAAAGGGCCCAATCACCATTCCAACAGATTGTTTTTCCCACCGAAGGTGTGCCAACTGGCTGTTATGCCCATCGAAGGTGTGCCAACAATGTCCTATCACCAAAGGTGCCCAGTGACCATGCCAAAGGTGTTGTTTTTCCCACTAATAGTGTGCAAACGGGTTACTTTGTCATCGAAGGTGCCTAGTGACTGTGTCAATAGACTATTTTCTCACCGAAAGTGCCCAATGACTGTGCTAATACGTTGTTTTTTCATCAAAATTGTCCAATGACCACGCTAGCAGGCTATTTTCCCACTAAAGCTATTTGAACATGGTGTTTTCTCAATAAAGGTGCCTAGCGATCGTGTCAAAGGGTTATTTTTCCCATCAATGGTGTCCTAATGTGTTTTTTCCACACAGAAGGTATGCCAATGGGCTATTTTTCCTATTGAATATATGCAAACGAGTTGTTTTTCCCACCAAAAGTGTGTCAACGAGTTGTTTTCTCACCAAAATGGCCCAGTTATCATGCCAACAAGCTATTTTTACCACTAAAGGTAGAACAACGGGCTATTTTGCCACTTAGTGAGCCTAGCGACTGTCAACAGGTTATTTTTCCCACAGAATATATGCCAACGGGCTATTTTTCCTAACAAGAGTGCATCAACAGATTGTTTTCTCACCAAAGTAGCCCAATGACCATGCTAGCGACCTGTTTTTTCCATTGAAGGTGTGCAAACGGGTTGTTTTTCCCATTGAAATTTTCCCACTAAAGAAGTGCCAATAAGCTGTTTTCTCACCAAAGTGGCCCAAAGACCGTGCTAACGCACGATTTTTGCCACCAAAGATGTGTTAATTGACTATTTTCCCACTGAAGTTGTGCCAATGGGTTGTTTTCTCAATAAAGGTACCTAGGGACCATGCCAACATGTTGTTTTTCCTACTAAAAGTGTGCCAACGAGCTATTTTCCTCACCGAATGTGTGCCAACAGGTTGTTTTCTGACCAAAGGTGCCCAACAACTGTGCCAACATGTTGTTTTTCCCAGCGAAGGTGTACCAACGGGCTATTTTTCCCATCAATAATGTGCCAACGATCTGTTTTTTGCACCACAGATGTGCCAACGAACTATTCTTCCCACCGAATGTTTACCGATGGGTTGTTTTTTCCACCAATAGTGTGCCAATAGGCTATTTTCTAACCTAAACGACCAAGTGACCCTACCAATAAGTTGCTTTTGCCACCAAAGGTGTACCAAATGACTTTTTTCCAATCAAATGAGTGCCAACTAACTATTTTCCCATTGAAAGTTAGCTAATGCACTGTTTCCCACCGAAGTGGCCCTATGACTGTGTGAATAGCTTATTTTTGTCACCAAAGATGTGCCAACGAGTTTTGCCACCGAATGCATGCTAACTAGTTGTTTTCCCACCGAAGTTGTGCCAATAGGATGTTTCCTCATAGAAGTGGCCCAGTGACTATGCTAACGAGTTATTTTTGTCATAAAAAGTTCGACAATAGGCTTTTTTCCCCCCAAGTGTGTGTCAACGGGTTGTTTTGCCCACCCAAGTTATGTTAGTTGGCTATTTTCTCACCAAAGATGCCTAGCAACTTTGAGAACTGGTTGTTTTTCCCACTGAACAAGTGCCAACATATTCTTTTCTCACCAAAGTGGCCTACTGATAATGGCAACGTACGATTTTTGCCAACAAAGATGTGCCAACTGATTATTTTTCCTAAAGAAGTTATGCCAACGGACTATTTTCTCATCGAAGATAACTAGGGATGATGCCAGCTTATTGTTTTTCCCACTAAAGGTGTGCCAACAAGCTATTTTTACAATCGAAAGTGTGCCAATGGGTTGTTTTCTCATGGAAGGTGCCCAGTGATCATGCCAACGTGCTATTTTCGTAACAAAAGTGCCCAACCACATTGCCAAAGCGTTGTTTTCTCACAAAAGGTTCCCAGTGACAGTGCCAACATGTTGTTCTTCCCACCAAAGCTGTGTTAACAGTCTACTTTCTCACTAAAGGTGTGCTAACAGGCTGTTTCTTCACTAAAGGTGTCCAAAGAATATGCCCATACGTTATTTTTCCCACTGATGGTGCACTAATAGGTTGTTTTTCTTGCCAAAGGTGTGCCAATAGACTATTTTTCCCACGGAACGTGTACCAACATATTGTTTTCTCAACGAAGTGGTCTAGTGACTACGTCAACAGGTTGTTTTGCCACCAAAGGTGTGCCAATAGATTGTTTTCTCAATGAAGTGGCCTAGTGACTATGCCAACGGGTTATTTTGCCACCAAAGGTGTGCCAATAGGTTGTTTTTCACACTGAATGTGTCTCAATGAGCTATTTTTCCCATCGAAGTTGTGCTAACAGGTTGTTTTCTCACTGAAGGTGGCCAGCGACTTTGCAAACAAGTTATTTTTTGCACCGAAGAAGTGCCAATATGTTGTTTCCTTTTGAAGTGCCTCAGTGACTGTTCCAACGATATGTTTTTGCCACCAAAGTTGCGTCAGCAAGCGATTTTTGCTTTGAATTTGTGACAATTGGCTGTTTTCACACCGAAGATGAACAAAAACTATGCTAACAAATTGTATTTCCCACCCAAACTATTCCAACGTGTTGTTTTCCCCATCGAATGTTACCGCTGAAGGTGTTTGAACGGACTGTTATTTAACTCAAGATGCCCAATGACCATGCCAACAAGTTGTTTTTCCCACTGATGGTAGGCTAACGGGTTGTTTTCTCACTATAAGTTACCTTTTGACTATGCTAGCGTGTTTTTTTCCCAATGAAGGTGTGCCAATGTGCTATGTTCTCACTCAAGGTCAGCAGTGATCAAGCCAACAGGCTTTTTGTCACACCGAAGGTGTTATTTTTTGAGAAAAAGTGCCCAACGACCATGCCAATGGGTTGTTTTCTAATCATTGGTTTCCAGCGACTGTGTCAACATGCTGATTTTTCCACCAAAGGTGTGCCAAAGGGTTGTTTCCTTACCGAAGAAGCCTAGTGAATATGCTAACGGGCTATTTTTTGAATTGAAGGTGCCCAATCAACATGCGAATGAATTATTTTTCCCACCAAAGCTATGCCAATAGGTTGTTTTCTCATTGAAGGTGACCAGGGACAATGCAAACAGGCTATTTCCTCATCGAAGATGCCCAATGACCATGCCAACAGGTTGATTTTTCCACTAAGCCAATGGTAAAATTCTCATTAAAATGGCTGGGTGACCATGCTAATTGATTGTTTTATTACTGAAGGTGCCCAACAACCATGCCAACAAACTATTTCCTTATCGAAGATGCCCAGCGACCATTTTAATAGGTTGTTTTTCCCACTGAAGTTATGCTAACTGACTGTTATATGTACCGAAGGCTTGCCAACGGGTTGTCCTATCACCAAAGGTGCCTAGTGACTATGCCAAGGTGTTGTTTCTCCTACTAATGGTGTGCCAATGAGTTGTTTTGTCACTGAAGGTGCCCAGCAATTATGCCAACGGGCTATTTTCTCATCAACGGTGCCCAATAACTATGCCAATATATTGTTTTCTAATTTAAATTGTCCAGTGATCATGTTAACAGGCTATTTTTCCAACTAAAGTTATTCCAACGTGCTGTTTTCTCAATGAAAGTGCCTAGCGACTATGGCAAAGGGTTATTTTTCTTATCGATGGTGTCCCAACGGGCTATTTTTCACATTGAATATGCGTGAATGAACTATTTTTCCCACCAAAAGTGTGCCAATGGGTTGTTTTCTCACCAAATTGGCCCAGCTATTGAGCCAATGAGCTATTTTCTCCACCAAAGATGCATCAACTAGATATTTTTCCCATCATAAGTGTGCCAACGAATTGTTTTGTTGACTAAACGTGTGCCAACGGGTTGTTTTCACACCAAAGGTGCCTAGCGATAGTGCCAACGAGCTATTTTCTCCCCGAAGGTGCCCAATGCCTATGTCAAAGTTGTTGTTTCCCATCGAAGTTATGCCAACGGACTATTTTGTCATTGAAGGTGTCCAACGACCATATTAAAAGATTGTTTTTCTCATTGAAAGTGTGTCAATGGGTTGTTTTCTCACCGAATGTGCCCAGTGACCATGCCAACAGGCTGTTTTTCCTACCAAAATTATGCCAATGGGCTTTTTTTCCCACTGAATGTGTGTCTATGGGCTATTTTGCCCACCAAAGTTATATTAACTGGTTGTTTTCTCACCAAAGGTGCCTAGCTACTTTGCGAGCTGGTTGTGCTTCCCACTTAAGATGTTCTAATGAGTTGTTTTATTACCAAAGTGGCCCAAAGACCATGCTAGCTGATAGTTATGCATTAGTATGTATTTTTCTAAGTATTTAGCATGAGCTTCTCGCATAATAGGTTATTATTGTTGTGTTTTAGGACTTATTTTATATGTTTTTGTTTATTTTGATCTTTATTGTTGTTCTTTTATGTTTGATATTGATTTAGGGTAAGAATTGAGAATGGAGATTGGCCACCATTATGATTAAGCTAAGGACCAAAAGAGGAGAAGAGAAGTGGAGAAATTTTAAGACAAGGACCACGATTGAGGGATTCATACTAATTCCCACGATCGTGGGATCCCTAACCTGAAGGGACACACAAGTTTCACTTATTCTTAGGTTCTTGTGACTATATAGGGGAAAAAACCCCTAGGACTAAAAGGGGGTCATGAGAACTTGCCTCCTTGAGCTAAAAAATAGAATTAGAACCTAAAGAGAGCTAGATAATCAATATTTTCATTCCAAATTGGGCAAAGAGCACACAAACTCCAGATTTTTCATATTTGGGCAAAGAAGAGGAGGAGCTTGCTTTATCTAGTTCTTATTTCATTTTTTTCTCTTCTAGCATCCTTATTATGGATTTTCTGGTTGTTGGGGATGTTAATGACATTATGAGTGGCTGAGTTATTTGTAGGGATTACTTTTGAACTACTTACTGAACTCCTACTTTGTTGATTTGAATGTATGATGCTTTCGATGAATGATGAGCTTATACCTTGCAATATATTAAGAAATTGAGTTGTGTAAATTGAGTAAGGCTGTCCAATGAGAATTGGCACTCTATAGACCTACATTCATCAAGTTAATTGATTAGTTAGAAAGAGATCTTGGCTAATTAGTTGATTGCCCATAGGATAACTTCATTACTAGTTAAATTGGTGGACTGATTTTATAGATTGAGAGATTGCTTAATCTTTTCCATTTAATTTGGCTAAGGACAATTAATTACACCTTGAGAGAGGGTAGTTAATAAATTAGGACATCCTAGGTGAGGCACAATTAAATTAAAAAGGTAGGAGGGAGATAAGAAAGGAAAAAAGTGATCTTTAATTGTTAAAACTTGAATTCTAAGTTTCTGCACTTTTGCTTTATCATTTGTTCATTATTAGTTGTTTAATTTAGTTTAATTTCCAGTTTATATTCATTAAAATTGTTTCTTAAATGAAGCAACCAGAAATAAGTAGTGTCTAAACACAATCTCTGAGGGATCAATATCTATTCTTCACTATAAGTTAGACCCTATATACTTGCAGTTTTGAGTGTAAAACTAGTAAATTGGTTTTGCAATCAATAAGTTTCTGGCGTCGTTGCTAGCAGTTGCTTATTTAGTATGCTGTTTAGTTTGGGTAACTTTGATTTGAGAGTGTTTGATACTTTTCCTTGTGTATTTACAAGTGCATAAACCCAAGGAGCATGCGAAGGTCTACTGAATTTAATGACGAAGAATTATCAGATATCACAAGGCACAAATGAGAGTTATGTAGAGAAAAATGCCAAGAAAATCTTCAAACAACTATGGATAAAAAAGAGAATAAGGAGGGGTTGAGAGAACACTGATGAATTTTATTAGGCCCTGATTTAGTCCACAAGGAGCTACAAGGCTTGTAGTCACTGTAAACAATTTTGAAATGAAGCTAGCACTCCTAAAGATACTCCAGAATAGTTTTTAATTCTATGGGTTATCAACTAAAGATCCTAATACCCAGCTAGCAAACTTTTTAGAGATATACGAAACTTTTAGATTTTAAGGGATGTTTGGTGATTCTGT
The DNA here is from genome assembly GCA_027576715.1 of Erythroxylum flavicans. Lineage (NCBI taxonomy): Eukaryota > Viridiplantae > Streptophyta > Magnoliopsida > Malpighiales > Erythroxylaceae > Erythroxylum > Erythroxylum flavicans. The sequence goes on from JANZXP010135744.1 coordinate 8,136, forward strand.
GAGGCTCAGATTATTTCCATTCACTTTGAGAGATCGAGCCAAGGAATGGTACAACTCTCTTAGTGCATCTCAAGTTACTACATGGGAGTAAGTAGCCGAAGCCTTCCTTGCCAAGTACTTCCCATTAACAAAGACTACGCGCGAATCATCAAGGAAATTACAAACTTTTAGCAACATGATGGGGAGTCATTATATGAAGCTTAGGAGAGGTTCAAAGAGTTGTAAACAAGCTACCCATACCATAAGCTTCCAAGGGAGTTCTTACTACAGACATTCTATAATGGTGTGAATCAAACTACAAGAAGGACAAAAGATACAGTTGCTAAAAGGTTATTGAAAAGGAAAACCATTGAGACGGCTTATAATCTTTTTGAGGAGTTGGCAAGTAATAGTCGCATATCATTGAATGAAAGGAGTAGGCAAGGCACAAAGGAATAAAAAGGCATTATTCTAATTGATTCTTTCACAGCCTTGCAAGCTCAAATAATCGCCCTCACCAAGCAGTTAAATAATATGCAAGGAACTTCTTCATCCACAACCAAAACCATACAGGTTCACTTTGAGTTATGTGGGCAGGACAATAATTGCATAGTAGAATGCTTCTTCTTGGGAGCTAGTAGCACAAAACAGGTAAATTACTTGGGCCAACCACATCGAGGTAACAATCTATACTTTAACACTTATAATCTAGGGAGGAAAAACCACCCTAATATTTCTTAGAGTACTAACATTATAGGTGGCTAAGCAAAACCACAAGGATACCAAATTAATGGACAAGTTAATGGATGTATTGGGGTCTAAATTCTTAAGCCAAGAGGAAAGTCAAAGAAGGAAGAAAGAGAATCAGAAACGTATGTTTGGGTGCTAGGACACCAAATTTGACCAAATATTGAAGAACCATGCTTCCTCCATCCACAACTTGGAGGTTTAAGTAGGTCAACTTGCTACTGCTGTGTCCTCTGGAAATGCAGGTAGCCTATCAAGCAATACTGAAGCCAACCCAAAGGAATAACTCAAAGCCATCACACTTTAGAGTGGCAAGCAACTGGAGGAACCAAGTGTGGAAAAGGAGACTTAAACCAAGTAGAAGGGCAAGGAGATAGAAGAAGAGAAAGTAGAAGAGAGGCCATATCTACCACCACCACCTTACAAGCCTAAACTTCCATATCCACAAAACGTGAGACAACATCAGGTAGACACTCAGTTTTCCAAGTTTCTAGAGAAACTTAAGAAGCTTCAGATTAACTTATCATTGATGGAAGCCTTGGAGTGCATGCCCATGTATGTTAAGTTTCTTAAGGACAAACTCATACATACCCACTTCGGAGGACAATCAGATGGTAACATTAATGGAGAATTGTGGTTCGATCATCTCAAGCACAATGCCTTCAAAACTACAAGATCTAAGGAGTTTTACTATTCTATTTCTTATTAGTGATTTTGAATTTTCTAAACGCTTATATGATTTAGGTGCAAGTATTAACTTGATGCCTTTGTCTATTTTTAGGAAATTAGTATTAGGAGAGGTAAAGCCAACATCTATGCTCATTTAGCTTGTAGATTAATCCATCAAGAGGTCATTTGGAGCTATAAAAGATGTGTTCATAAAGTGGATGAATTTATCAATCTTGTTGATTTTATTTTTGAAATTTGAAGCCGATAGACGTTGTTCATTGATTTTAGGTAGGCCTTTTAAGAATACTGGTAGGCCATTAGTTAATGTGCGTAAAGGAAAACTTGTTTTGGGAATTGGTGGTGAGTAGGTTGAATTTAACATGTTTAAATCTTTGAAGAAACTGATGGATGGTACTATATGTATGAAAATTGATGTTGCGGATGAGTGTGAGAAGGACGTTGAAAAGGAAGTTGATAAAGTTATTGAAGTGCACAGGGATGAGAGTGTGAGAAAAGAGGAATTATGTGAGGAAGATGAGCTAGAGAAGTTGGAAAGAACAGATACTCCCACACCGTCTTCCATTGTTAAGCCCCCACTTTAGCGCTTAAACCTTTACCTTCCTACTTGAGATACACCTTTTTAGTTAAAAACCATACCTTATTCATCATTATCTCCAACCAATTGGATTATGAGCAAGAAGAGAAAGTGGTGGAGACCACTAAGAAGAGGACAAGAGCTATGGGGTGGCAAATTTTTGATATTAGGGCGATTAGCCCTAATGTGGTGATGCATAGGATTAACCTATAAGAAGGATGTAAAATAATGAGGGAGAGATAGAGAAGGTTAAATCCAAACATATAAGTGGTTTTGAAGAAGGAGGTAGTGAAGCTTTTGGATGCGGGGATTATTTACCCCATTTCATATAGTAAGTGGGTAAGTCCAGTGTAGTGTGCGCTTAAGAAGGGTGGCATGAGAGTGGTGGAGAATGAACATGGTGAAAAGATTTCTACTAGGAACATCACAGGTTGGTAAGTGTATATTGATTATAGGAAGCTCAATTTGGTCACTATGAAAGACCATTTTCCTTTACCTTTTTTGGACCAAATGATTGAGAGGGACGTTGGCGATTCCTTTTACTTTTTTTTTACGGATATTTAGGGTACAATCAAGTGTTTATATACTCGGAAGCTAAGAGAAGAGCACTTTCACTTGTCCTTATTGGACTTTACTTATAGGAGGATGCCTTTTGGTTTATGTAATGCACCTGCCGAATTCCAAGGGTCCATGATGGCCATATTTGCGAACATAAATGAGAACTTCATGAAGTTATTTATGGATGACTTCTCTGCCTTTAGTGATTTTTTTAATCATTACTTTTTTAATTTAAACAGAGTGCTTTAAAGATGCGAGGAGTCTCATCTAGTATTGAATTAGGAGAAGTGTAATTTCTTGGTCCAAGAGGGAATTGTATTGAGCCATAAGATATTATATAAAAGGATTGAAGTGGATCAAGCTAAGACCGAAGTGATTCAAAAGCTATCACCTCCCACCAACATCAAGGGCATCTAAGCCTTCCGTAGTCATGTAGGGTTCTGTAGCCAGTTCATCAAGATTTCTCTCTTGTTGCTAGACCCTTGACTCATTTATTAGTTAAAGACGTACTCTTTGTGTTTGATGATGCTTATTTGGACGCTTTTAATAGTTTGAAGAAGGCACTTACAACAGCACCCATTTTGACTTCACTAGATTGGTCTTTTCCCTTTGAGATTATGTGTGATGAAAGTGATCATATCATTGGCTATTTCCTTATCTAGTGAAACGAAAAGAGGCCACACGCCATCTATTACGTAAGTAAGACCTTGACAGGAGTACAACTGAATTACATAATTACTAAAAAGAGTTGCTTACTATGGTATTTGCATGTGAGAAATTTTGTTCTTATCTTTTGGGCTCACATGTTCTTGTTTTTACAAATCATGCAACATTACACTATCTCTTTGCTAAGAATTCAACATTGCGATATCTCTTTGCCAAGAATTCTAGGCTCATCCGGTGGGTGCTTCTGCTCCAAGAATTTAACATTAAGACTAAAGGCATGAAGGGAGCAAAAAATATTGTAGCAGACCACCTATCACGACTAAAAGGGGGCCACTATGAAAAAGAAGAGGAAATCGAGGAGAGCTTTCCTAATGAGCTTTAATGATGGTAGAAAATCGTTTCATCCTTAGTTTGTAGATATTGCAAACTATCTCTTAGGTGGTATTCTTCCTTCTAATCTCTCATATCAACAAAGAAGTTATTTCTTATTCTAGTATTCTTGCTATATTTAGGATGAACCTATGTTATATAAAATTTGCACTGATAATTTGATTCGCAAGTATGTCCCTGAAGATGAAAAGCCTAATGTTTTGACTCAATGTTATAGTTCAGTGTAAGCAGGACACTATAGAGTGAACAAGACAATAGCTCATATCTTGGAATGTAGGTTCTATTAGCCATGTTTGTTCAAAGATGCTCGAAACTTTGTGCTATATTATAATAGATGCCAGGGAGTTGGCAACATATCAAATTTGGATAAGATGTCACTTTCAAACATCATGGAAATGGAAATATTTTCTGTGTAGTCCTTGAATTTTATGGGACCATTTTCATCCTCCTTAGGTAACACATACATACTAGTTGGATTTGATTATGTTTTGATATGGGTTGAAGTTGTAGTTACTCTAACCAATGAAGGAAAGGTGGTGCAAAGATTTATCAAGAAGATTTTCACTAGATTTGGAGTGCCTATAGTGATAATCAGTGATGGAGGGAGTACTTTGAAGCTCTATTGAAAAGATATAATATGCATCATCGAGTGGCGATTCCTTACCATCGACAAACAAGTGGCCAAGTAGAGGTGGTGAATTGAGAGTTAAAGAAGATTTTAGAGAAGGTAGTGAGCACTTCAATGAAAGATTAGGTTTTGAAGTTAGATGACACACTTTGGGCATATAGGATACACTTCAAGACACCTATAGGTACTACTTAATATAGACTTATGTATGGCAAGGCTTTCCATTTATCTTTAGAGTTGGAGCATAGAGCCTATTAGGCAATTCGGAAGTTGAATATGGATTGGAAGCTTGTGGGTGAGAAGAGATTGTTACAACTTGATGAATTGGAAGAGTTAAAATTTGAAGCTTATGAAAATGCCAAGTTGTACAAAGAAAGAGCAAAAAATTGGCATGATGCTCGTATTAAAATGAAGAAGTTTAAAAGTGGGGACTTGGTGCTTTTATTCAATTCACGACTTTGATTACTTCTCGGAAAGCTCAAGTGAAGATGGATTGGACCTTTTAAGATACTCCAAGTGTTTCCCCATAGAGCTTTGGAGTTAGAAAATGACAGGGGTGAAGCGTTCAAGGTCAATGGGCATAGATGCAAGCCATACTATAGAGGGACATACTCATAAGAAAGGGAAGTCATCTCTTTCCTTTCTTCCACCCTTTCCTGAATGCAAGTGGAATGGTCAAGCTAATGACCTTAACTTAGCATATTTACCTTTCTTTTGCTTGTCTTTGTTTGATTTGTTTGTTTTTTTATTATGTTTGGTTTAAGTTTGCTATTATTTTTTTGTGTTTACTTAGGTTTTGCTTGAGTTTTAACTTATTTTCTCTTTAAATTTCTTATTGGTTGGGTAATTTTACTGTGTTTACAGATTGCTTAAATTTTGGGAATGCAAGCTAAGCTTAGAAGAAGGCTAAAAAGTTAGAAAATCAAGATTGGGTGTCTGTACAGTGCCGACGATAGTAGGAATGGGTTTGTTTCCCACGAACGTGGGAAAGCTCTTTAGAAACTTTCTGAAGCCTTAACCCCCAATCGTGGGAAGCACAAGGATTCCCACAATCGTGGGATCCGCAGCCGAAGGATTTTAAAATTCCCTCCTTCCTTCATCTTTCTTCTTTCTTCATCTTCTCATATTCTTTCACTCTAAAATTGACACCCACTCACCTAAACCTCACAAATCTTTCATCTTTCTCCCAAATCTTGGTGTTTTCTCCACTTTTTCCATCATTATTTACTCCCTTGACACTTATTTCACATTACTCACTTAAAAAAATCCAAGGATTTGGTAAACTTTTCTCTCTCTCTCTCTCCAAAATGTGCTAATCTCTTCCCCTACACCTTCGCCACCACAATCTCCATGAAGCTTTCTTACCCTTTACTTTGTACGTTATTTTATTTACCTTGTTAGTTATTTTACTTGTTTGTTTGTTTGATGTTATGTTTTGTGTTTTAGTTTCCTTTTGTGGTTTCCTTGTCGCATTGAGGACAATGTGTTATCCAAGTGTGGGGAGGTGACATTTACTTTGTCAATTGCATTATTTTAGTCACTGTATGCATTTTGTTAATTAGGATGCATGTTCTAGGCATATTAGGTTGTTGTTTTATTTTGTTTTATGTTAGCAATAGAACCACACTTGAATCATTTTGATTTGTTTTGTCATGAGATTCTATCATGCTAGTTGGAATGAGATTGAATGCATGCTTAAACTCGGATTAGGCTACTTGAGTAAAGAGCGAACCATGTTGAGTGATGAAAAATAGTTGGTTGTATAAGCTTACTCAGAATTTGACACTTGAGCAATAAGGTAGTGTAGAGATGCATAATGAATTTTCATTTGAGCTAATATGAGGATTGAGCCTATATGACTCCATCTATAGTTATTTTATTTCTTTGTTTGTGTGATGCTTCCTTAGGTTACTACTTCCAGAGCTTGCTTTGAATCGGTTTGAGTCTACTGGATACATGCTTAATAGAGATGATTAAGGCCCTTTTGTGTTAAACATTAGCTTAAATGACCTACCTTTTCCTATCCCTTACTACCCCTATTGAGTCTTAACCCTTTTATTTCTTGAAAACACCCTATATTTTAAAACCTAAAATCCCATTAGCCTAACAATTCATAAGTTTAGGAGAGTATTAAGCGATGTATTAGTTTTAGATTTTTTTTACATTTTTTCCGAGATGAGTTGAGTGATACTTCTACTATTGGATCACATTGCATTTAGTTTCTATTTTGTTCATTATTTCTTCAATTGTTGAAGAAAAAAGGAAGAACATTTTAGTAGCATCAATAAGTGCAGAGTAGTAGTATATTTAAATTTATGTATCCCAGAAATATGTTTTGTTATCCCTTTGTTTACTTATTACTTTATAAATGCTTATGTTAAACCCTTTACCTCATTTGACCCACCTTAACCCTTACAACATTACAACCTGAAACAAGTCCTTTTGATCTATTTATGCATGTAATCATTGTAGAGGAGAATTAGTGTATTAGCAAGCCTATGGTAGTATGGTTACCTATAGGGAGCTTGAGCGAAACACTAACTATCAACCACTTGAGATAAATGAGTGAAACCGTGAGGAAGTTTCATTTTGCGTTTATATTTATCTTTGAGTGATGGTGCCACAAGTTGAGTTTGCTTGTGTACACTAATGAAAAGTAGTCATGATATGCGTAGTAGCTTGACATTTGAGATGGCCAAACTTTAAGGAATTGCATGTTTGATCTTTGTGAAAATGAAGTGATGGAATTGATTAGTTGTGTTTGATTTTGCTTGAGCACAAGCAAAGATTTAAGTATGGGGAAGTTGATAGTTGTACATTAGTGTGTGTTTTTTAAAGTATTTTGTAACACCCCTTACCGTAGGGTACGCACCGGGACGCCCGTAGGTCATTCCGATACATATCCTATGATAAGGGAGCGCTACGTG
>JANZXP010135806.1:0-15289 GCA_027576715.1 Erythroxylum flavicans
TTCACAAATTCACAACTCCAATTCCAATCCAACCGGCCAAATCTCATTCACAATAAATAATGCAATATTTATAACTACACCAGAAATATCAATTCACAAATCCAATATCAACCCAATCACAAAATCAATTCACAAATCTAATATCGATCACAAATTCACAATAGATAATGCATTAAGCAGGAAAAAACTACACTAAAAAAACTCATCAAACACCCCCAAATTAATTCACTATCTTCGACTTCGGGTATGGCGTGGTGGTGGACCAGTGGTGTTGTCTGCTGTTCGGACGTGGTGTGCATTGGTGTGTTGTGGTGGTGGTGCGACGATGTGCGGACGTCGTAGATGAAGAAGACCAGTAGCGGCGATGTGCGAACGTGGTGGTGCGGTGCGGTGCGGTGGTGTGGTGGTGTTCGATGGTGCAGTGGTGGTGCGGTGGTGAGTGAAGAAGAAGAAGAAGTGAGATACAGAGATGAGGTAGAAGAAGCAGATGGTGAGTGATGGTTTGGTGGTGCCACTGAGAGTAAAAGTGAGACAGTGAGAGTGAGAGATGAGGTAGAAAACAGAAGTAGAATGAAGAAGATGAGAGATGAAGACAGTGAGAGTGGGTGGCGGATGAGAGGAGACGAAGAACAAAAGAAGCCAAAGAAGACTTTGTTTAATGTAGGGTTGAGAATTAGGTTTAATTTTTAAGTTTTTGCAAAATGGTCCCTCCATTTTCAGTAATTACAGTACCAGCCGGTATTTGGCCAGTATTTCAGATACCGGCCAATAATGAGCGATATGGGTCGATATTCACGGCCGATACTGAAGGCACGGATACTGTTCCCGTAACCAGCCAATATGGTACTACGTACTAGCCAGTACGGAATGGTATCCGTTATCGTGCTTGGAGCATGACAATTTATTGTTATTTTATATCCTTATTGCCAATCAGTTGATTGCAATTTAAAGTATAATAATATTATTTAATTAACAAAAAGACATTCTTTATTTTTGTTTTTTAGATTAATTACATTTGATGTTTTAATACTAAAGGTAAAATTCTTAGAATTATTACTAGATAATTGAAATTATGATGAGATCCTAATTGTGATATTCAATTTATATTTATGTATTGTTCCTAAATGTTCCTAGTTGTAGTTTCATCAAGATAGGATATTGTTAAAATGATAAAACTAACACGCATTACGTTTCTTTCTTATGAAGCAAGTAATTGATATCATAAACTAAAGTATGAAGACACTTAAACTAATGTATGGATAATTATGACTTTAATTATAATTGAGGAATTTAATTTTAATAAAAAGTTTAATTTAATTTTAATAAAAAGTTTAAAACCCTAATGTTTTTTCTATAAATAGAAGTAAGCATCAAGGAGTTCGCACTCCTGCTTTATTCCTCTCAAAGTGTTGAGAAGCTACTTTGTGGATACTATTAAAGGCTAGACAAGTGAACAACTCATGGTTAACGCATCAAAAAGTTTTTCAAAGGATTTCAAAAGAAATCGTGAATCATGTATGATTGTTTATTTTACGATTCGTGTTTATGCTCATAATTCAAGTTATTCAATTATCGAAATCCGAACCAAAACTGTAAAAATTTTTGTTTTCCGCAGAACCAGTGATTCGATCATGGTTGGTTCAACATTTATAATTGTCATTATTTCTTTTGTTATTAGAGATTAAATTCTACATAAAAATGAGGGATATTCTTTTTTGTTAAGCTCATATCATCAAATTTTATCCGTTGCTTGCTAGTAGGGGGTTTAATTTATGTGAGATTTATCTCATACATTGGCTTATGGACACTAATGAACATAAGGCAGCTCATTATGGTCCAATTTAATGACGTTATATATTAGTTTCTATCCATTTTTATGGCACTAGCAACATGTTCCACTAGAGGATTGAAGTCCACCATAGTAAGCAATAACTGCTATACACCACCGCCACCACATTCATAAATTGTGACCGACCAATGGTGCAGATTGTGAGTATTAGGTTGATATAAGATACATCTTTTCTCAAAAGCATTAGCCGTCGTTGTCTATGTTGTGAAAATCGATCGAACTAGAGCAGGTTCATAGCTAAATAGGACTGAAAGAATAGTAATGAATAGATAGATTTTACATGTAAAACTCCTAAATCAGGGTAAAAATCATGGGCAAGGATAGAGGAATTTTACTACTAAAAAATTGGAGAATTATAAGGAGAAAAATTAGGCCCACAAAAATACACAAAATATTTTTTGTCTCTCTCTCGCTTTTTTCTCTCGCACCTTACGTCTCTCTTTATTATGCTTATGTGATTTTCTCTTTGTTCATCTCTTGCCTATTTATAGGTAAGAGAAGTGGGTAGGCACCAAAAACGGTGCCTACCATATTTAAGTTCAACTTCTATATTTGACAATTCTCCCACTTAAAGATTTGATTGAGAGTCAATCAGATTTTCGCACTATTCTTTCTACCTTGCCACTTCATGTTGTTTACGTCTCTGTTAGGCCACATAAGGATCGACACCACATAAACTTGTCAACGTTAATTTCTTTTGTCATAAAATCTGTCAGGTTATCTATGGTATGAATTTTTTGCATGTCCACTGTTCCTTCTTCCACTTTCTCACGAATGAAGTTGTATTGAACTCGAATGTGTTTTGTCTTTGAATGAAATGTTGGATTCCTTGCCAGATGCAAAGCACTTTGGTTATCACAAAACTGAGTAATATTCTCTTTTTTATACCTAAGTTCTTCCAACAACATCTTTAATCACACTGCTTCTTTACTGACTTATGTAGCTGCTACATATTCTGCTTTTGTTGTTGACGTAACCACAATTGACTACAGTTTTGAAACCTAGCTCACAACTCCTCTAGCTAATGTAAACAAATAGCCTGTAGTGGATTTACTTTTATCAAGATCACTTGCATAATCAGCATCAACATATCCTTTAACATTAAAATCTAATCCTCTATAACATAATGCAACATCTGAGGTTCCCTTGATATATTTGAGAATCATCTTAATAGTATTTCAATGCTCTCGACTAGGATTCGCCATGTATCCACTAACTACTTCCATTGCATGTGCAATGTTTGGTCTTGTACAAATCATAGAAAACATTAAACTTCCCACTACTGATTCATACGGTACTTGAGACATCTCCATCCTCTCCTTTTTATTGCTAGGACTTATACTTGAGGATAACTTGAAATTAACAGAAAGAGGGGTATAAATTGACTTACGATCTTGTATGTTGAATCGTTGCAAGATCTTTTTCAAATAATTCTTCTGAGAAAGCCAAATCTTCCTATTATTTCTATCTCGGTGAATTTGCATCCCTAGAATCTTGTTTATTGGTCCTAAGTCCTTCATTTCAAATTCCCTAGTCAACTGTACCTTCAATTCTTTAATACGATCATTATTGGGGTCTGCTACTAACATGTCGTCTATATACAACAACAAGACTATAAAATCATCTTTCTCAAACCTTTTGAAATATGCACAAGGGTCTGCATTCAGTTTACTGTATCCAAGGCTCATGATGAAGGAAACAAATCTCTTATACCAACACCTCGATGCCTGCTTTAAACCATACAGAGATTTGTTCAACCTGCAAACTAAGTTCTCTTTCCCTTTTTCTTCAAAACCTTATGACTGGAGCATATAAATTTCTTCTTCAAGAACTTCATGAAGAAATGTAGTTTTCACATCTAACTGCTCAAGATGCAAGTTAAATATAGCACATATTTCCAGGACTACTCGAACTGTCGAACCATAGGAGAAAATATGTCATTGACGTTAATTTCTTCCTTCTAAGCATATCCTTTTATCACCAATCTAGCATAATATCGCTCTACTTGATCCGTCACCACTCCGCTTAATCTTGTATACCCATTTATTTCCAATAGGATTTCTTCCTTATGGTAACGATACTAGCTCCCATGTATTATTCTCATGTAGAGCTTCAATTTCTTCCTGTATTGCTGCCATCTACTGAGATGTATCTAAACTATTCATTGCTTCTTGAAGAGCTGATGGCTCCCCATCCTCAGTTAAAAGAAAGTATGCAATATTGCTCTCTATAATATAATCTGAGTGCCAGCTCAGTACTCTTCTTGTGCTAGTTGATCTCCAAGTATCTGAAACATCATATTTGACTAGTTCTTGCTTCTCATGCTCTGGTGTAGCTTCAGAAGAATCATTTTGGTCAACTTCCCTATCCACTTGTATTGTTGTAGTTTCTAGATTCTCTTGTACAGTGCCAACATTTTCTGCTTGCTCTTGATCCTTATCTTCCATGAAGATAACATCCCTGCTGATAACAATCTTGTGGGCAGTGGAATCCAACGGACGATACCCTTTTACTCCTTTAGCATATCCCAAGAAAATACATATTTTAGATTTTGGATCCAACTTCCTAGTTTCTTAGGCATTGAACATCACATGGGTAGGATTTCGAAATATATGGAGGTTGGAATAATCCACTGTTTACCAATCTACATCTCCGTCGGTGTCTTTAACTTAATTGCAGTTGATAGAGCTCGATTCACCATATAACAGGCAGTATTGACTGCTTCTGCCTAGAATTTCTTATTTAAGCTTGTAGTTCTTAACATTGCTCTTGCTATTTCCAACAGAGTTCTATTCATCCGTTCTGTTACTTCATTTTGTTGTGGAGTGTATGCCATCGTGAACTGCCTTTTGATGCCTTCTTGCTTGCAAAATTCGTCAAATTCTTTGCCAATATATTCTCCTCCATTACTTGACCGTAAACATTTGATCTTCTTACTAGATTTGAGTTTTACCAGCGCTTTGTAAAATTTGAAAGTTGGAAACACATCTGCCTTCCTCTTAATAGGAAACACCCAACATCTCCTCGAATAATCATCAATGAATGATACAAAGAAATTTGCTCCTAGGGACGTAACTGGTGCTTGCCATATATAAGAGTGAATCAATTCTAGAATTTTTTTTCTTCTAAACTTTGATGTGTTGAACTTCAATCGATGTTGCGTACTCACAATGCAATGCTCACAGAAGGGTAATGATACCTTTGTGAGACCTGGAAGTCGATTCTTCTCAGCAAGTATCTTCATTCCTTGTTCAAACATATGTCTAAGCTTTTTATGCCACGTCATTGATGATCTGTCATCTGGACTAGTCACAGCAACGAATGCCTCTCCTTCTTGCAAAGTTACTCCCTTCAGCATGTACAGATTTGCAATAATCTTCTCTACTTTCGTAAATACCATTGCTCTTTTAATCACTTTCATGATCTTATTTTAAATCTCAAAACTGAAACTGAGATCATCCAGTTGTCTTACAGATAATAAATTCTTCTTCAAGCCTTCCACATGTTGCACTTTTTCAATAGTCTGAGTTATCCTATCATACATCTTTAGCTTAATGGTGCTGATACCAACAATCTTCAGAGCTTGATCATTATAGCTATACACAGATCCCCCAGAGACAGATTCATACTGATGGAACTAGTCTCTTCAAGAGGTCATATGAAAAGTAACTGCTGAATCGAGAAGCCATATATCAATAAATCTTCTCTTATCTCCTCTAGTCATTGTCGCCTCATAGACTATTACACCTCCATCATCTGAAGTAGTTGTCGCATTTCCTTAAAGAATAGAATCTTTTTTATTCGTATTCAAACAATCCTTCTTCAGGTGCCCTTTTTTGTCACAATTGTAGCACTTGAAATTCTCCTTAGTCCTGGATTTCGATCTAACATGACTATGACTCCCACTTAGACCACGTTCTATTGATCTTCCTCTCATCACCGTCAAGGCCTCCACTTGTTGGGAATTTGCCAGCCTGTCTTCCTTACTTTTGCACTGACTCTCTTCTTCCAGAATAACAGTTGCAATATTGTCGATACTAGTGTATCTGTGTTGTTTGTTAAATTGATGACGAGTTAATCATACAAATTTAGTAGACTTTGGAGTAGAAGTTTTGCACGTTCACTTATCTCTATTGTGTGCCCCAATGATGTGAGTTAGAAAAATAGAGTATTTAAAGTATTTAAGTGCTCCGACATCAAGTGGATTCTGCCATGCGTAAAGTGTATAGTTTTCTTTTCAGAAAAATTTTGTTGTGGAGTGATTTGGCCTCGTATAATTTTGTAAGGTGATCCCATATTTCCTTCTCAGTCTTCTTTTCCTCTATGCTGGATAATTGTCACGCGAACCACATCGGGCATATGACAATTGCCGCATATTTGGGCTAAAGATACTTACGGTACTCTTAACCCGACTATGCAAGGCTAACTAGATATCTTTAAAAACATTTGGACAGCACAAAGAGGATTACACATAAGGTCATTTACAAACCATAAGATAGTCAAGAGTTAATTTACCAAATTATAAAGCATATCAACATAATCATAGGCCATTATACAACAAAAGTACAAAATAAAGACTACCCACTTGCGATAATACCCCAAAAATGACAAAAGACCATACGATCCACTCAGAACTTCAAACTGACATATTAATCTGCTTGGTTAGGAAACGAAGGGGGCGAGTACACTATGTACTCAGTGAGCAGAAGACACATATATCGCAAATAGAACCCAGTATACACCAAAACGGTCTAAATAACCTAAGGACAATTTTACACATCTAACATGCACATAACCACCTATGAAGTCAATATGCATGACATAGAAACACATAGACCTAGTCTATGACTCATGCCATACTGGTAAGGAACCACATAGGCCTAGCCTATTAATCACTCTTTCAATGAACATAGGTTCTAATTCTAGTACACAAGAGCAGAAAAACATCACATGTAAAATCAAATCTCGTCAGGATGTCAAATATCATAATAAGCCAAAACAATTATATGTATCACCACTGGTCAGCCAAACTAGTGTGCACACCCATAAAATCCCGGTGTTGGCTCGACTTTCACCTATGGTGAGTCCAGACTATGGTCGACAAGAGAGTCATGACTCTAGGTGATGACCTTGTCGGTGACCAGACCTCTAGGTGTGCAATCACCAGCGAGTCCTATAGAATAGTGTCATTATAAGGACTCTACTTTTATATACCGGCGTCAAGGGTACGGGGGTCGCTTAATCTGTTGTACCCAACACACGATTGGCCAATCGTTTCCTCACCAATCATCAAAAATCAGATAGAAATATTGAATACTAAAATCAAGTAAGGCACTATGCCTTTATTTATTGATCCAACCGATAAAATGGAGTTGTGCCATGGCTTTAAGCTAAAAGAGAACACATACATGCAGGATACATGACTCAGTTATGCATATGTAAGTTTCAAAACATTATTTCATGCAGTAAAAGTCATCTTTTTCCCTTCAAGTGTAAAGAGTTATTCAAAACAATATCGTTTATTAAATGTATAAGTATACTAGCATCAATTTGAGATTCAATTCTACTATGCATTACCTAGGTTTAAAATTCACATACAAGTTATCATGCATGTTTTGGGATGTCCTAATCCCATTTAAGAGATATGTTTCCCCTAACTCACCTCAAAAAAATATACTCCCCTGACTTCAACAATTCTCGTTACGATTTCCTTGATCAATAGCTCCTGAGCCTTTATACATACAATATATCATGTATTACTACTCAAACATGTATCTCATATGTATAAAATACCACATAAGTGTATAAAACATAAACGTTTTGCATTTTCCAAGGCATTTAATGCCTTTGATCCAATACTTACACATTTCAAAGTAGAATTATGCACATTTGTATCCAAACACATTAGGCCACTACTCATCAATCTAAGAAAAAATTCAAGTTTACTCTAAGTAGACATGAAAGCCTTTTTCCAATCCACACCATTAAAATCCTTAAATCCTAAGCCAAGTTCACTTACGCATTTTATCAAACACCTAATGTGCATTACTTTCAAGTTATATTTTCAAGACTTTATCATAGTAATTCATGCTCCAATCTTGATATATAACAAGAACTTTCAAACAATAATACATTTCACCACTCCATTAACTCCAATTCTCCTCGTTTAATCCATATTTATCATATTATACCACTCATCACATTAATCCATTTCTTCCCTCTATTTTTAGCCAAGCCTTATTCCATATACATCTTCTTCATTTTCCATCATCAATTCACATTATACATACACAATTAACATCATAGAGTTCGTTTAAACTATCAACTTCAAAAGATATTCACAATTTCACCAACTTTCATTAAAGAGAGACCATTTTGTTTGTGGCTTAAAGAAACTTCTCCATGACTCATTTCATTCATCTAAACCATGTTTCATGTATATTCAAGCATGAAGAATAACATATCTTAACACCAAACTCAAAATCATAATGTAGAAAGAGATGAGACAAAATTTACCTAACCTTTCCTTTGGTGATATCTTCAAATCCTTTGAGAATTTCTCAAATATAATGATAGATTGGAGTTCTTTGACCTCAAATTACCTTAGAACACCTTGGTTTGGATTGAAGAATCAAAAACTTGGTGAAATTTGGTGATGGCCGAATGTTTCCCTCTCCTCCTCCTCTTTTCTCCTTTCTTCTCCTCTCTTTTAATTAAAACCAAGTGTTCTTAATGCTTAACGAGGGGTGTAGGGTTATACCATGAAGAAAGGTCTAGAATTTGACCCTTCTTTGACCAAACATGGTGAATTTACCTTTTTGCCGTTAGCTTATGTGAAATTACCATTATACTCCAAACTTTCCTAAATTTGTAATTAAGCCCAAAATTTGAGAATGACCAAAACTTTTATTTTCATTTTGGTCCTTGGACACCAATTATAATTAAGCCTTTTAACTTTATAAAATTACTTATTGGTCCTCCAAGAATTGAAAAATTACATTTAAGTCCCTTAGGTACATCAACTTTTAAATTAAGCTTTATAAATGTCCAATAAGTCTATAAATCATGTTTAATCACCTCTAAGGTATTAGAACACATTTAACTTAGCCAACACGGCCATATCCATCCAATGAAATCGATTTTACACACTTAGAAGCTTATATGTTAGAAATCTCCAAGATTTCGCATACCGATGAACTCTAAGTTTATGTAAGGGCATATAACATTATATATCACTAGCATATATACCGAAAGGATTCTAATAAATTTTTGAACTTATATATAACAATGTATAGATCAACATATAGTAGTATCTCCAAGTATAGACTAATACAAAAGGGCTCAAAAAATTCGATGTTACAAGTACTCCCCTCCTCAAAAGAGTTTCGTCCTCGAAACTCCTAAGTCGAGGATACAAATAAATGTGGGTACTGACATCTCATAGTATTCTCAGGCTTCCATGTCATTTCCTCGACCTTGTCACTTTTCCAAAGAACTTTGCTATGGGAACTTCCTCGCTGCGTAACCTCCTTATCTGCCAATCCAGAATCTTGACTGGTTTCACCTCAAAATTTAGGTCTTCTCTTAGCTCCACTGGAGGTTTCCCCAAAATATGAGACGGGTCTGGTACATATTTCTTAAACATCGAGATATGGAACACATTATGGATCCTATCTAAGTCCGGTGGCAATGCCAACTGATACGCCACAGTCCTAACACGCTCTAGGATACGGAAAGGTCTAATATATCGAGAGTTCAGCTTCGCTCAGCTCTGAAATCATATTATACCTTTCCAAGGTAATATTCGAAGGAAAACCATGTCACTAACTGCAAACTCTAATGGTCGTCGCCTCTTATCCACATAATTCTTTTGACGATCCTGGGTAGTTTTCATTTTCTCTCGGATGATTTTTACTTTCTAAGTGGTAATTTCTATTAATTCGGCTTCTTCAACTTTAGTTGTACCAACCTCATCCCAGCATAAAGGTGTCCTGCACTTTCTTCCATAAAGTGCTTCATATAGGTGCATATTGATATTTGTCTGATAACTATTGTTATAAGCAAATTCTATCAAAGGAAACTGTGAGTCCTAGCTATCTTGAAATTCCATTACACATGCTCTCAGCATGTCCTCCAGTGTCTGAATAGTCCTCTCTAACTGACCATCAGTTTGGGGGTGAAAAGCAGTACTAAACTTCAGTTTAGTCCCTTAAAGATTCTTGGAATTTTGGCCAAAATCGAGAGCTGAATCTCGGATCCCTATCTGATATTATAAAAATTGGCACTCCGTGTAGCTTCACAATCTCATCAATATACAACTTTGCTAATCTCTCCAACGAGTAGGTTATATGGATGGGAAGAAAATGAGTAGACTTTATCAATCTATCCACTATAACCTAAATAGCATCATGACCCTTCGATGTACGAGGTAGTCCAACTACAAAATCCATTATCACATGCTCCCATTTCCATTTCAGAATAGGTAAAGACTGTAATATGCTCGCTAGTTGCTGATGCTCTGCCTTTATCTATTGACAGGGAAGGCATCTAGCCACAAATTTCACTATCTCTCTCTTCATCCCTGGCCACCAATAGTTCTCTCTAAGAGCTCGATACATCTTGGTGCTACCAGGATGCATAGCATATGCTAAACTTTCAGTTTTTTCTAAGATGGCTCGCCTGAGATCTTGGTTATCTACTACATAGACTCTATTTCTAAAGACTAATAACCTCATTCTCTTTGAATGATAATTTTTCTCGAATAACCTTTAACTCGGGATCATCGGCCTATACTCTTATGATCTCATCAAATAGTATTAGTCGAACTTCAAACTGTGCAAGTAATATTCCGTCACCCTCAGCCACTGAGAGTCTAACCCTAAGGCTCCGTATACTCATCAAATAAGTCATATAAGGATTTTTCCTAATAGTCACTACCGAATAGGACTTACGACTCAATGCATCGACTACCACATTTGCTTTTCCTGGGTGATAGTCAATCACTAAGTCATAATCCTTAATTAATTCCATCCATCTCCTTTGTCTAAGGTTTAACTCCTTCTGTGTCATTAGGTACTTCAGGCTCTTATGATCAGTATATATACGGAAAGTCTCCTCAAAAAGATAGTGTCTCTAAATCTTGAGTGCAAACACCACTACTGCGAGCTCCAAATCATGAGTGGGATAATTTAGTTCGTGCTTCTTCAGCTGTCTAGAAGCATAAGCGATCACTTGCTCGGCCTGCATAAGTACATAGTCGAGTCCCTGACAATTGGCATCACTGTATACCTCATACCTAACTCCTTAGGTAGGTAAAGCAAGCACTGGCATAGAAGTCAATCGCTTTTTTAGTTCCTAAAAGCTTGCCTCGCATTTGTCATCCCTCTGAAAATTTACCCCCTTTCGGGTAAACCTCGATAAAGGGGCTATAAGTACTAAGAAGTCCTCAATAAATCTTCGATAATAACTAGGTAACCCCAGAAAGTTGTGAACTTCTGTCACATTTAGGCTATTCCCACTCAAGTATAGCTTCCACTTTTTTTGAGTCCACATAAATACCTTCTCTTGATACCACATGCCTGAGAAATCCTATCTCCTTCAACCAAAATTCACACTTTGGAAACTTCGCGTACAACTATCTTTTGCGAAGTATTTGCAGCATAATCTGGAGATGTTTAGCATGCTTTAGAATAAATCAAAAGGTCATCCATGAAGATAATGACAAATTGATCTAAATAAGGATGGAACACCTTGTTTATGAGATCCATAAATGTTGCAGGTGCATTTTTCGATCGGAATGGCATCATCAAAAATTCACAATGTCCATACCTGGTCCAGAAAATAGTCTTGTGTACGTTGTTTTTAGCAATCTTCAACTGATGGTACCCAGGCCTTAGATCTATCATTGAGAATATTGTAGCTCCTCTCAGCTGATCAAATAAGTCATCAATCTTGGGGAATCTATATTTATTTTTGATGGTAACCTTATTTAACTACAGATAATCAACACATAAGCGGAGGGTCCCATCCTTCTTCTTGACAAACAATATTTGTGCTCAGGGTTTCGGATACCGTTCTGTACCAGTCGGTACTAGCCACAATACAAAATAGTATCAGTTACTATGATACTGACCTTGAATACTGGTTGATATCGTAGGTTTTTAGTCAGTACCGGCTAGTATGTAAAATATCGGCTCATACCGGCCGGTACCATAAAATTTGGAAAACCTAAGGAATTCTTTGCAAATTTAAAATTTTTAACCTAAAACTACCCGAGCCCCCAGACGTCACCTACTCCTTCGAACCTCTCGAACCTTCTCGCTTGTCCTTATCCTTCTCCGTCTCCTTCTTCTCCTTCTCTGTCTATCTTTGTCGCCTTCTTCTCCTTCTTTATCTGTCTCCTCATCTTCTTCTCTGTCTCCAGATCCAGAGTCTAGTCACCACACTCTCATTTTTTGTTTCTCTCGCTCTCACTTCTTCACCACCGCCCTCTCTCTCTCTTTGTTGTCTTCATCTCTGACTGGTGACTGGTCCACAGACAAAGACCCACACCCTCATCCTCCCAATCCAAGCCAGCATTAGAGGACAAAAATTATCCCTCGACTGCATCTTCGAGTCCCCTGAAGAAGCCTCCTTCTTCGGCACTGCTCGAAAGAGAAGGAGGAGAGATCATCGCAGTGTCGCGCCACTGATCTGCACGACCCGAAGCGGTCTAACTCATCAATAAAAGCCTGACCCGAAGACTCGACTGGCACCAATCCAAAGACCTGAAGCTTGTAAATTATTTTGGGATGTGTTTTTTGAGTTATCAAATATTATCCTACTTAAATCTTAATTGCATTATTTATTGTGTTGGATAACTGGATTGGATGTTGGATTTGTGAAAATTTGGGAAGATGGACATTTTCTGATATGTATGTTTTGCATTTATCAGGTCGGTTGTGGCATTGTAGAATAGCAATGGAGTTAAATTATTGAAATGTTGAATGATATTGGTTCTGGTATTGTGGATTGTAGTTTTGTTTTGGTATTTTCGGTGGTTGCTTTTCTGATTTGTGTGGGTTGGAATTTGAAAATGGAAATGTTGAGTGATAAGTTGATTAGTGATTACGGTATTGTCATTTGGAAATGAAAATGGAGTTGAATTTACGGTGAATGATGTATTGGTTATAAAGAATTAAAGAATGATTTAAGTTTATATTTATAGTAAGTTTTTGGATGAATGATATGTATGTATTATGCACGGCTTAACAATGTTGATTATCAAAATTGAAAGTTGATAATCAACACTTAAACCTAAATCTAAAATTGATAATCAAATGTAAAATTGTAAAATTGATAATCAAAATTTGTAAAATTGTAAAAACTTAAATCAGTAATTGACACATTCTTAATATTTGTCAAATGGTAATTTATTTTTAATATTTGAGTATTGAATTTAGGTAAATAATTAGTTGAGTATAAAATTATGCAATTGGAAATTAATAATAATTCGATTGTAGTTAATGATAGTATTTATCTATTTGGGTATTAGTTTTGGGTAAATAATTAGTTGAGTATAAAATATGTTGAACTTTAATTATTTGGTAATATATATGTGTAGGGTATCATAAATATTTATAGCTGGTAATGTGTGAAAGTGCAAAGTAGTGATGTAATAAATGTATCCGAAAAGAACTTTTGTGGTCAAATTGTGAATATGTTGTAGACTTGTAGATTCCAATCATTTTTACTTACACTTATTAATGTCAATTAAAAATTGTAAAAGCAACGTATATATTTAAGAACGAAATATAAAATGGTGTATATAATATTATGGTTTGCTGGAAATGAAAAGAAGATTCAAAGCTTTCAATAAGAAAAAAAAAATTTCCAAAGAAGCTATATCTTTCAACTTGATCCTCATGTTATGAATATATCTTTCAACTTGATCATCATGCTACGAACATATGTTTATGAAATTTGAATGATAATGATGATGAACCAAATTTGGTTAATGTGAATGATTTGGAAGATAATCTTGGATGGGAAAGCATTGACATGTCATTTGGTGCATTAAATTTAAATGATAATGATGATGAAGCTCCTGTCAATTATGAGGATTTTGTACCAAATGATCACTGAGGTCAGTACAGTTATAGCAGGGATCCTCCCTCTGACGATTGAATTTCATTCTAGGTTTTTGTTTGTCCTCTTCTTTTAATTTTACTTGTATTTGATGTTTATGTTAAATTATATATATATATATAATGTAAGTACGTAACTGTAAATGTTTTTGTTTCAGGTTTAACTTCTACTTGATTGTTTATTCACCATGAACTCTTTTTATAAATTGTTTAAGGATATTTATTGTTCTTTTTATTGGATGTCTTGATGTAATTATTATTTATTAAATTGATGAAATTGTATTATTTTAATATTTTAAATATTTTATATTATTCTTAATTTTATATTTGTATAATAATGATTGTCTTTTTTATATTAATTGTGGTTATTATTTATATGTGAAATATTTATAAATTATTGTTATTTCATATTAATTGTGATTATTATTTATTATTATGATTTTTGAAAACTGGATTGATGTAAACAGTAAAGTAGTAAAGTATAAAGTACAATTGTACAATATACTAATAAACTATTTTGTAAATTCTAAAAATTTTAAGGACTATTTCATAAATTTAAAAAATTATCTTAAATGATATTCGGTACTGACTGGTACCGGTACAGTACCATACTAGAATTCAATTCGGTACCAAATTTGGTAGGGTATTCACAACTTTGGTTATGATTGATACACAAATGAGAGCACACTACAATATATACCCCAAAGGAAGAAAATACTTGGATCATTTTGATGTAGTTTTTGCATCAGACTTGCAAGGCCTTACCATTGAATAATCATGATGTTTTTGTTGTCCAAGAATAAGTTCTTTTGATCTGCTTTTTCAGAATCTTTAAAAGTTCATCACATATTTGATTTTTTATGAAAATTATTTAATACCAGATTTTGATCACATATTTGATTTTTTATGAAAATTATTTAATACCGTATTTTGTTGTTTAGTTAAAAGTCCCAACAAGACGTTCGAGGTCTGCTGGAGCAGTTGCTAAGACATCAAAACAAGATTTTGTGAAAGATGACTATAAACCTGGAAAAGCTGTTAGCAAAACTTCTGTTTCTTCCATAAGTGAAAAAGAAATACCTGGTCATTTATCTGATGGCAGGCAAGGGGCAGGCATGGTTGTTTCTTTTGCACTGTTATGCAATGGCAATTATGTTTCAGTATCAGGAAAAGGTTTCGCCTCATCTGCAAGAACTTCTGATGCTCATATTGGTGAACAGAGGGCTAATGTTGGAGCTCCCAAAGGGACATAGTGATGGACCCTGAAACTTTTCTTAGAAAATTTCGAGCAGTACATGAGAAGTGTGGATAGGTT
>JANZXP010135843.1:0-15286 GCA_027576715.1 Erythroxylum flavicans
TCCTAAGTGGGAGCTTAGGTAGAGGACGTAGGTTTTAACACCGAACCTCTATAAAAACAGTGTTTGCTTTTCTTCCCAACTCTTTTCATTTGTTTAATTTGATTGTTTCTTATGTATTAATTCCATGTTTTGTGTAGAACTCTGCGAAAAAGTTTAGACGATCTATTCAACCCCCCTTTTAGATCGCTTTCAAATTCTAGCTTTGTGATGTTTGGAAATTGGAATAAAAAATGGTGTCCTGATGTTGCCCTTGTTTTGGAGCAACGTGTGATATTTGGTCTATAGTTCATATGTTAGAAATCTGAATGGCTGATCTTTGGTGTTTTCGAAACTGGAGACACAGATGGACAAATGTCTAGAAAACCACAAAACCCAGTTTTGACTTTTTCTATACGAATATTAAGGAACAACTAGACTTCGTCATGTGACTTGTTTCTGGACTGATAGTTTGCCTATTTTTAGACCACTTTGGAGTTTAGCTCAAATTGCACTGTTTTGAGTTTATTTTTGTTTTTGATTTTTACCGAATCTTATTTGAACCTTTGAATGTGTGTGAAGCTTTTTAAACACCTAGAAGTAAATGAAACAAGACTTACCACATATGAATTGGAAGACTAAATATTAGAATATAAAATTGAGCATAATGCATTCCAGAGAAAATTTACATGTACATAAATGATTTGTATGCATATTCATTACTCATATGGGTATAGTAGGATTATATGAGTGCGATTTTGATTCCCTTTTAACGGTGGTAAGTTATGATTTACTTGTATGAATACAGATGCAATTTTTATAACTTGAAATGTATATCATATGATTTGTTAATATATGAATTATGAAATTTGCAAATGGTTAAAGGAAATGTTACAATGCCTGGCTTATTGTCTTAATGGTGGATAGATAGGCATGCCCATAGGAATATAGTGCAGCTGCTACAGTTTAACGTCATCGGTGTCACAGTTCGATACCTTCGGGTATCCACAGTTTTATACTTTTGGGTATCTACAGTTTTATGCCTTCGGGTATCTACAATTTTGAAATCTTTGGATATCCACAACTTTTGTTATCCACACTCACGGTAATGTGTAGGCTTAACGCAGAAAGTAAAGTAAATAGATATAAATAGGAAATATAGAATGACATCATGAATAATTAATATTGATGAGCATTTGTATTGATTGTAATGACGTGTAATTATATTGATAATTTTGTATTATTGAGTATTGAATATCAATGTTTGAGCCATGAATGTGAATTTATGGTATAAGAGTTACGATATTTTTGAATTTGTTTGCTTGGCAGATGACTGCTGTAAGTGGTCATCTAAACTAAGTATTTTTCCACTAAACTATCAAGTTTAGCACGAGTGTTAATCCGTGTAGGTCCAAGTCATAGGAGTGAGGTACAAGGAACATCTGCAGGGACTAAGGCAAATAGATAGAAGAAAAAGTACTTTTGGAATGTGTTTTTAGTTACAGATGATTGCACATGTAATGAAGAAAAGAAATTATATGTTTTCTTTTAGATTATCATGTAAATGTAGAGATGTATTACTACTATTAAATGATAATACTAAGTATTGAGGAGTTTTGTAATGTGTATACGTATATCATTGAATAAAATTATATACCTTGAATGCGTGTATAGGATTTGGTTGCTGTATGTGTGGATGGTTGCAAGTTTCGTATAGGGGGTGTTTCATCCACAGACATACAAAACCTATAACCATTTACACAGATAACAACTAAATTCTTGCACACACATTCAAGGCTACAAATTACAAACTCTTTGATGCTTAACATTATCATTTAATAGTAGTAATACATCTTTACATTTACATGGTAATCTAAAAGAAAACATAAAATTTCCTTTCTTCATTACATGTGTAATCATTTGTAAGTAAAATTACATTCCAAAGGTACATTTTCTTCTATCTGTTAGCTTCGGTCCCTGCAAATGTTCCCTGTATCTCACTTTTATGACTTGGACCTATACGAATTAACATTCGTGCTAAGTGTTACAAAGGTTTTCCTTTAAGCACAAACTTATCTATTAGTTACGTCAACTCGTTTGCACGATAATTTCACTTAGCCTTGTTAAAGCAAGATTTAGCCTTCCTACGTGATCTTCAGCCAACTTACTTATTTTTGAATGCCTCATGACTCTCGTAAGAAAATTACAGAAGCATTAGAATAGTAAAGGTAACAATAAGAACATGAGAAAGAGATATAGCTTAAAAGGTAACCTTCATTACTTCCCTCAAAGTATACAAAGGAATACTCTCAATTTTTAATTGTCTCCCACACTCACTGTTCACTCCCTCTGAGTGTCTCTGACTCTTATACTGAGAAGAATAAGGCTCAAATGAACTATTTATAGGCATCTTTAGATGACTAAGTTAGAATCCTAATAGAACTCTACTAGCTAAGATCACAATATTATCCTATCTTTTCCTTATTAGATTACATCAAACTAACCAAGATGACATCCCATCCAATTAGGACTCTGTCTAATAAGATTAAGCTAAATCATAATAATAAGATAAAAGATTACATTAGCTAATAGTGATTATCCATATTCAAGAAGACCTTCCCTATCTTCAGATGATCTTTTCACATTATCTTTATCTCTTAGAGCTGATGTTCATTCACAGTGATCTTATCCGCCACATCCAAGATCTCCTCATCTTTATTCATTAATGATGAGTCATCCAAGCTAATAGCAAACTGTTTTGATCTAATGCTTACCTATGCCAGATCCATTAGCTATGGTCCATCTACTTGAGTACACACTAAGTCCTTAGTCCATCAAGAACTTAGCCTTAGCCAAGTAACTCGTATATGATCCGAAACTCTTTAAAAACTCAAACCATGCTTGATCTACTTGCTAAGTGAGCTTGGATCTCTTGCATAGTCTCGTCATGTGTGTGATCTAGCTAACCTTCTACTTGAAGTTCATCTCAAGCCTTCTTTTGTTCTCGCATCCGAATCTTGCATCTTGTTGAAAATGTCTGTCAATGAGCACCAATGCATGCCAATGCTTAATATTGTCCTTTTTCGTGCTTGTCTCCTCGCAAGTCCTTGCCTTGTTCTGTTGTTCCGCGTGTCGAACATTGGTCAAAGCTCGCCAATGCCTGCACGATTATGTTATTTTAGACTTAGGGATCTAACAAATCACCCCACTAGAAGAAATCAACGCCCTTGTTGAAATAATCTACGGACACTCCTCTAAGTGTGGTTTCCTCGAAGACTCCTTAGCCATTGACACATCTCTTACGTACCATATTCCCCCTCTGTCAAATTTCTCTTTGCTTTTGTTCGAGCGCTCCTTCACAAGGCCCATTACACCCAACACAACAAAACTGTTGAGGTGGACTTCTTCTGTAAGGTCATCCTTTTCCCCTCCTTGATCCTGTGCGATCATAGTATTTACTTGATCCTCACCCGTCTTTCGTCTTGTGCATTCTCGAGCAAAATGTGACCCTTCACAAATAAAACAAGCAATCTCTCGTTTTCGTTGTTTCTTACCTTGAGAAGATTCACCTATCTTCTCCTTGCCTTTCTCCGAGCCGTTATGTGTCCCACCATTCTTCTTGTCCTCGTAGCTAGTTCGAATAGGTAGTGGCATTTGGAGATCCACCAAGCATCTGCTGCGGCTATCACACTTGGAAGGTCCTTCACATTCTGCTTCCAAAGCTCTATTTGTGCCCATGCTTGCAAGCCGCTTATGAAGTTGAACAACTTATCGTCCTCCGACATGTTCCGCACATCCAACATCAAAGATGTGAATTTTCTCACATACTCCCGCATCGAGTCATGTTGCTTCAACTATGAAGAGTTCCGTTAGGTCCTTCTTCATCTTCTCCCAAGTGTCGATGGAAGGTCTACCCACATTGATGTCCTTGGAGGTTCTTGTTCTTTACCACAGCTTTGCATCCTCCACTAAATACATTGTTGTGATCGACACCTTATCCGAGTTGGAAACTTTTACTGCTGCAAAGTATTGCTCTATATCCCACAATAAATTTTCGAGCTTCTTGGCACTCCACTTGTCATAAAAAACTTATGGCTCTCGCACCTTCACCAAAGTGCTTTTAGCACGCCCAACATCCTGCGTTGCAATGACACACCTTAGGATCGTGATCTCGAATCTAGAATCCTCCTGTGCCTTTATTAGTCCCGCAATTTGATGTTGGAACTGATTGATTCATGCCCCCATCATCTCGAATTGAATGTTGTAAGATTTGACCTTTTTCTCCCCTTGAGAAATCGGCCCAATGAGTGCCTTCCCTCGATTGACACATTTTGTCAAATTGCTGCCTCTCGCCATCTTGAAATTTGGCTCTGTACCTGTTGTTACAAAGGTTTTCCTTGAAGTATGAACTTATTCGCTAGTCGCCAACCCCTTTGCATGAAAATCTCACTTAGCTCTGTCAAAGTAAGATTTAACCTTCCTACATGATCTTCGACCAACTTACTTGTTCTTGAACGTCTCACGACCCTTGTAGTGTTTTACTCTCATACTTACAAGAAAATTACAGAAGCATTAAAATAGTAAAGGCAACAATAAAAGCACAAGAAAGATATACATATTAAAAGTCAACTTTCATTACTTCCCTCAAAGTTTACAAAAGAATATTCTCTCAATCTCTAATTGTCTCCCACACTCACTGTGCACTCCCTCTGAGTGTCTCTGATTCTCACACTGAGAAGAGCAAGGTTCAAATGAGCTATTTATAAGCATATCTAGATAACTAAGTCAGAATCCTAATAGAACTCTAATAGCTATGATCACAATCTTATGCTATCTTATCCTTATCAGATTACATCAAACTAACTAATATATGAAATCTCTATCCAATTAGGACTATATTTAATAAGATTAAACTACATCACAATAAAAAGATAAAAGATTACATTATCTAGGAGTGATTATCCATATCTACGAAGATCCCCTCTATTTTCAGATGATCCTTCTATATGATTTTTATCTCTTAAAGCTAATGTTCATCCACTGTGATCTTATCTGCCACATCATCTAAGATCTCCTCATCTCTATTCGTGGATGATGAGTCATCTAAGCCAATAGCACACTGGTTTGATCCAATAATTACCCATGCTAACTCCATCAGCCATGATCCGTCCACTTGAGTACACACTAAATCCTTAGTCTATCATGAACTTAGCCTTAGCTAAGTCAGCTCGTACAAGGTCTGAAACTCTCAAAAAATTGCACCATGCTTGATCTACTTGCTAAGTAGAACTCTCGCCTAATCTTATCGTGCTTGTGATCCAGCTAACCTTTCACTCAAATTCTGTCTCAAGACTTCTTTTGGTCTCGCATCCGAATCTTGCATCTGGTCGAAGGTTTCCACCAATGTGTACCAATATATGCGAATGTTTGACATTGCCCCTTTTTGTCCTTACCTCCTTGCAAGTCCTTGCCTTGTTCCATTGTTCCACGTGTCAAAAATTGGTCATGGCTCGCCAATGCCCACACAATTCCATTATCTAGAATTTAGGGGTCTAACACTAAGTTTGAAAGCTTAGTGTGGAAAACATTTAGTTTGAATGACCACTCAAAACAGTCATCTGCAAAGCAAACACATTCAGAAATATCACATCTCATATACGATAAATTCACATTCATAACTCAAACATTGATATTGAACAATCAATGATACAAATTATCAATATAACTACATATCATTACAATCAATACAAATGCTCATCAATACCAATTATTCATTTATCATGTTGTATTTTTTATTTATATCTATTTACTTTCTATGTTAGGCCTGTACATTACCGTTGGTGTGGATAATGGAGGCTGTGGATATCCGAAGATATCAAACTATGGATACCCTAAGGCATCAAACTGTGGATACCCAAAGGTATCGAATTGTTAATACCCGAAGGTATCAAACTGTGGATACCGATGGTGTCAAATTATAGTAGCTGCATTATATCCCTATAGGCAAGGCTCTCTATCTACCACCAAGACAATAGAGTAGGTACTGTAACATTTCCTTTAACCATTTGCAAATTTCATAATTCATATATTAACAAATCATATGATATACATTTCAAGTCATAACATGTGTATCTGTGTTCATACATGTAAGTTATAACTTACCACCATTAGAAGGGTATGAAAATCACACTTGTATAATTCTACTATACACATGAATAATGAATATGCATACAAATCATTTATGTACTTGTAAATTTTTTTTGGAATGCTTTATGTTCAATTTGATATTCCAATGTTTAGTATCCTAATTCACATGTAGTAAGTCCTATTTCATTTATTTCTAGGTGTTCAAAAAGCTCCACACACATTTAAAAGGTTCAAATAAGATTCGGTAAAAATAAAAAACGAAAACAAACTCAAAACACTGCAATTTGAGCTAAACCTCAAAATAGTCTAAAAATAGTCAAACTATCAGTCCAGGAACAAATCATATGAAGGAGTCTAGTTGTTCCTTAATATTCATATAGAAAAAGTCAGAATTGGATTTCATGGTTTTCTAGACATTTGTCCACTTGTGTCTTTAGTTTCCAAAACATTAAAGATCAGGCCATTCGGACTTCTAACACTAGTTATAGACCAAATATCACACGTTGCTCTAAAATAGGGGCAACATCAGGTAACCATTTTTCATCTTAATTTCTAGCATCACAAAGCTAGAATTAAGTCAGATTCTCTTCTAGAGATTTATGTTTCCATGTCTTGGGTTTCATATACAACTAAAATCACTCAATTTAAAGGTTTGTAGGTTGAGTTATGACCTAAAAAATATTACTGATTCAACAAACCCTAGATATAATTTCACTACTCAACACTCTCGTCATATTCAACTAATTCTATGCAAGATAATACCAAAATAACACCAAAGTATTATCCTAGCAACCATTTCACATCCAAATGAGTCTTTTTTACACATTTAAATATACACAAATATAGAAATTAACTAAATGAAGTCCCAATCCTTGAAATTGACAAAGGATTTCTTCTATTGCCTTTCCTTTCCTTTCCTTCCTCTTTGGCTTTGCTTGAATCACTAAGTGAAAAATGATGGGATGAAGGTGAAATGGAGAGGAGAAAAATCTAAAGTTAAGCCATCAAAATGATGTCCATCTCTCTTCTCTATATGCCTTTTCATGAATTTTTTAGTCTTAGACACATGTTTCAATCCCATTGGATCATATGTTACAATCCTATTAGACCATGTGCTATAATCCCATTGGACCATGTGTTACAATCCCATTGGACCATGTGTTGCAATTCTATTGAACCACATTTTATAATTCTATTGGAGACACATGCTTTAATCTTATTGGTCCATGAGTTGACTTTAAGAAAATTGCATATTAGTCCTTCTTCTTTCTTTAATTTCCACATTGATCTATGATCTTATCAATTAATTTCATTCCCTTTGTCTTAATTTTCGAATATAATAAATTTCATATAATTTGGTTAATTATTCTGGGAGTTATACCCAAAACACTACAGGCTGTTCAAAAACAAGGACAACAGCATAACTCAACTTCAAGCAAGAATTCAAAATTCTTAAAGGCACAATAAAATTTTAGTTCCTGCATGAAAATTTTAGATCTATGTCTCTAGCTTAATTTTCAATTAGAATTATCCAATTTGGAGGTCTACAGATCAAAATATGACCAAATTATAGAAGTATGTTCATGTCGAATCGAACAAATTACCCATTTACCCAAATCTTTTCCATTAAGTACCATTATATCTCTTACTAAATATACTTGATTCGTTATGTTCACTTCTTAATACACCCTAGACATGCTATAATACTTCTAGGATGTATGTTAAGGCATTACAATTAGCCATCGATAAAAGTAGAGAGTAGTAAGTTGTCTTATCAGATAGCATGAGCATGACAAGGAGTCTAAAATTACCTCCACTTTAGGATCAACTAAAGATTGTGAGATTGGAGAAGTATATGAGAATGATCCTTGGAAGGCAGACCATTACACAAAATGACTAGCAGGAGCTAACAGTGTGTGTGTTGCGGCTAGAGGAACATGATTAATGGATGAAGGAGGTGATGCTATGCATGATGGCAGGTCGCCTTAGACTTAAGGTACCACGTCCACCGATTATAGTTGGCCCTTTGTCTTCCACTTCAATAGCTACACCTGAGGACATAAAGGACATAAACATTCCTAGTACTCCAAACAATTGACGGTTATAGAGGCAATCAAAGATGCTTAATTATGGTTTTCTTTTCTTTCTCTTTTTCTTTTATTATGTTATGTATTTTTCATTTATTTATTATTATTTTAGTTACCCAGGGCTAAACTCTTGCTAAACTTTATTATTGCAATGTTATTACATTTTTATTTTATTTCTCTTTTTTGAGGATGTTATATATAATATCATATAAGATGTTAACTGAATTTAGAAATTGTAATTGTTATTATTTAAGTATCAAATATTCCTTTACCACTACGTGTTTTCTTTGATATTATATTTTTCCATATTTTATTCTGTACATCGGGAACAATGTATAATTTTAAATGTGGGGAAGGGGTTGATAGAAATTTCAAAGAAATTTCTCAAATTCCTTAAATTTATTATAATCTGTATTATTTATTCTTATTAACTGATAATTGACTTTTATTGAGTTAGTGAATTATGAATTATCACAAGTGTATCGCGTAGCTGTAGCTAGTATCGATAAATACGAGTCGATTCCACGAGGACAGTGATTACTAGTAGTTATTATTATTCCGTTATCTAGTCTATGAATTCTTGTGATTTTTAATCAAAAGAAACTCAGCCTTAAATAAATAAAATAAACAAGTAGCAAGATTTAACTAGAGAATTAAAGGAGACACTTAGTAAATTATTGATATCAGGAAATTGGTATCTAGGTTTCGAATTCTCCTAAACTCTTAATAGATTGATCTTTTATTATGCAATTGTTTTGTTAATTTATTGGATCGTGGAGACTCCTATTGTATGCTAGTAATTGACCTCGAAAACAACTAATCCTAAAGTTTTCAATCGAATAACTCAAGTTAAAGTTTATAGGATTGTTTTACCGATTTATGAATCTCTCTATTAGGTTTGACCATAAATTGTAAGATTTATGTGATCTTATCTCTAAGATTGTAATCAACTCCTTCCAATTATGATAGATCTATTCATAAATAGGATTTCTCAATATGTATGAAATCAGGTTATGATATAATATTTCAAATTTATTAGAACATAAATAAAACACATAATTGGATCACAATAAATCAGTCAATCAATTGCATTAATAAAAGAATCAAATCATTAATAAAAGAGTCAAATCATATTAAAGTCTCAAAATACCGTTCATCTAACCTAAATATTAACAAGATATTTGTTAAACATTTTCAAACACGAAATCAAACTTACGCAGAAAGAAAAACGAATTGAAAACAATGAGATCATAATTCTAAATCTCCCTAGTTGTCTTTTATTGAGTATTCTTACGATGTAGAAGGTTGATCTTGTATTTTGATAGATCTTTCGATTAATTCCTCGTGTTTTCTGCTCTTCTAGATGAAATTCACCTCTTAAGTAGCATTTGAGGGTCAAAATGTCTTTGTATGTCTATATCTCTCAATTGCCTTCAAAAGTGTCTTTTATATTAAATTTTAGGGTTTTGGCCTATGCACAATTTAGTATACAACTGTGCATAACCAAATTTTATGTAAATCGTGAATTTGCACGGCTTGAGAGACGTGTACTTCAGATGCATGACCATGCATCCCTTCTGTTTGTCAAAATTTTATTTTATGTTGGTTTTTCGCTTGGATTATTCTCCTTTAAGTCCATGAAGGCAATTATGTATCAAATATATAATAAAAATATAAAATATCAAGCAAAATATACCAAATATGAGTGTAAAAATATTGTCAATTATGCATCTATCAAACATTCACACGTTTAAGTATTTGTTTATCCTTAAGTAAACCATAATCAAAATTATTAATCTTACACGTAAAGCCCTTATCGATTTCGATTTGTCCATTCATACTAGACATCATAATATCATGTTGAATCAAATTAATATGCAAGTAGAATTAAATTATCCTAAAATAAAATTTTTTAAGCAATATTAATACTAATCACATCATAATCTCATTGAAGTCAAAAGCATTAATCTTTACACCCTCACTAAGATGTCACTCAATGTACTTAAGTATTTAGGGTTAAAAATGTCTAAACTCTCAATTAATGCATAGTAGAAACAAAAATTTTGAAGGTCTTTATACAAGTTGTAATAGGGATTAAGTATGGTATAATTGGGATAATAACAAAGGTTAATTTAAAGGAAATTTACTACATGATATATTTCAAGACTTGTTTACAAGTACACATATATCCTTTCAATGCAACCCTATTGGTATTGTAAACTTATCCACAATTTTGATTTTTTTGTTTTTTATCAATCATTCAGTACCACAATTCAAGAAATATAAAACCTTTTACGAATTTCAAGTCTCAACAATTAAATAATGTAAATAACCTTCAAGGTTCAAAACAATAAAAACGTTTTCACAAAAAACAGGATAAAGGTTAATATGCAGGTTTGATCAATAAAAAATGCTAAGGTTCAATTTGATTATTCCTGAAGGTAACTTCAAGGGTATGGTAATTTTCAAAGAAAAAGGTTTAAGTAAGTTGTTGAATCTACGTGCTTTATCATGTCAATGCTTCTAATTTAACAAATATGGTCTCAATATGCATAATAAAAGCAGGTTTTAGAATTATTCTACTATACATGATATCACACATGAATGAAGGAAAAGAGTTTAAAAATTTTAAAAATGTTGCTCTTAGGCTTAAAAGCTCACGAAAAAATGGTTATTATGTGTGTAAATAATATGCAATATCATTCAACTTGAATATTTCAATGATTACTAAAAATATGACTTAGAAAAGCAAATTTATTTTAATTATCTTTTTTTGCAAACTAATTCAATAAAATTTCAACAATGAAACATATTATTCATGCAACTAATTCAAAAGATCAATCAGTTAATAAAATTCTATAATCAAGAATATAATAAGCTTAAAGAATTCGTTAAAGATTCATTAAAACCCTTTTCCACACTTAAAGTTGTACATTGTCCCCAAGTTATACAATATGTAACATTTAGGAATAAATGAGAGGGTTAAGTTAGCATTTTCTTGAATAAGATGATTTTGCGATTTTTAATCCATGTAATAGTAACTACATCCTTACAGATATAAGAAAAAGAAAAGAGAAAAAAGAAACAAAATAACATAATTGAAAACAAGAAATAAGAACATTATTGATTATAATTTAGAGATGACAAAATAATTAATGAAAAGAAAATTAATTAAGAAAAAGAAATACTATACGAATTAAGCATTTCCTTTATCTTGTGACCTTGGTTGATCAGATGAGGATGGGTTCCCCTGGTGATGATCGTGGCTAGGTGGAGGAGTTGCAATTGATGTGCCCTGGTTGGATGGTGGAGGTTGAACTGGATTGAGTTGGGGCGATCCCTGTTATAACATCCCTTCTCCACAAAGAATGTGGAGAGGACTTCTAAAATCAATTCTCTATACGATGGTTCCATAATTTTAAAGAATCGGGACCATGCTCCTATATTTACCAACTCCCTTACCTGTTGGGCTAACCTAACTTGCTCCATAGCCTCCTAATCGATGTACCAATTGGCTCCAAACTTCTTCTCTTTCAACCTTTGGTACTATTCTTCTTGAGCGTCGACATTGAATAGAAACATTCGTGGCCTCTCTAGGGACTGGGCTGTCGTAAACGACTCACCTTGATGCCTCTTTCTTGGAGTCTCTTTCTCATGTTGTGATCATGTCATTTTGCCTGAAACATTAACCAATGTGAGAAAATTGACATATAAATAACTAGGATATGCTTATCCCCACACATAATTTTGATCATGCTCAATATTTATTAATTGCGAAAATAAACTAAACACAAAAAATTAAACAACCAGAAACAAAATTAACAAAAAGACGCACCTAAACAAATAAACAAATTTAATTAGAAAATTAATTAACAAACTAATTAATTTCAAAATTAAAATTAGGAATTGTGCAATTAATGAATTAAACTAACTTAATTGTTAAATTACAATTCTAAACCTAAAGTTGAAATTAAAAATCCTAAAGTCACAATTATATAAAATTGATGTAATTAAACATGAAACCCATGCAATTAAACACATGCCCAATCTTGATTTACCTCAGAATTGATTAATTAACCTAATTATACATAAAACTAATATCGTAGTTAACACGTGAGTAAAAATTGTAATGTTCTGCAATTTAATCGAATTCAAATGCATGCAATTAGTCAAATTCAAGGTGAGTAGTAACTGGGCACTATTAAATTCCACTATTACACAATAATTAAGCATAAAATGACATAAATTCTCCAACAATCCTGAATTGTGAAATTGGCATTTTTAATTGAAAATTCACATTTAACGTAAAGCATCCAAAAAATAATGCATAAATAAGTTAAAACAACACAAAAACTTACTTGGGTGTCATTAATGTCGCTAAAAAAAGGAAAAATTGGCTTGGGGAAGTTGTGTGCGACAATAGGAGAGAATATAAGAGGAGGAAGAATGAAAAATTTGGAATTTAAGGCTTTTTATTGTGTATTGTGAGAGTGCACAGGCTGATGCATGAAATGTGTAGGATAATATTAACGGGTTCATAGAGTGTGAAACTTTAAAATTTAATACTCAAATATAAAAATCTTTACATGTTAGCATTATAACACATAACACATTGCCTCTAAGTCACAATTATGCAAAATTTTTCCCAAGATGCTTGATTTTGTTATCGTAAAATGCTCTAAAACAAAATTAAAACCTAATTTAAAAAGCAAACTAAAACAAAGTAATATTAAACTTATGTGTTGCCTCCTATGTAGTGCTTCTTTGCTGTCCCTAGGTGTTGTACTTTTTTGCTCAAGGTAGCCCGAATGAATTATGTAATTGTAGCTACACCATTGGTTCCATTACCTGTAAGTGAGCTACCTTTCTACGCTTTCCACCACCTTTCTCTTTTGGTTTTTCACTTGAATTTGTGACTTCTTTGGTGGATCTTTGTGTGTGGAGTCCTATAAAACATGTTAACAAGACTGGTCAACCATAATAACATCCAGAAATTCAAGCGAATTGTTATTGACATTAGAGATACTAAATGTAACCTTTTCCTCCCCTACTCTTAATGTTAACTTGCGTCCATCAACATCTATAAGTGGTTTGGCAGTTGCTAGGGATGGTCGCTTGAGGATTAAGGGTATTTTTGAATCTTCTTCTATGTCCAGAATAGTAAAGTCAGTAAGGAATGTGAACTTAGACCTTAGGAGGTACACCTTCTTTGATGCCCCTAGGACATCTTAATGATTTGTCAACCATTTGAACGAACATCCTAGTCGGTTCAAGTTCTCCTTGTCCCCTTTTTTTGAAATAAGGGGTAAGACATCATATTTATGCCAACCCTTAAATCGGTCATAGCCTTATTTGCCTTTAAACTACCAATAGTAAAAAGGATATAAAACTTCCCTAGGTTAAATTGTTTCTTTGGTAGTTTAATCTCCTTGTCAGAGCTCTCCTTACTCAACAGTCTTGTCTTAGACTTTCTTGGTTACTCCTTGTTTAATAAGCTCTATTTCACTGAATTAATAAGGGAAAATTTCGTCTTCAATTGTCTTAAAAGATCAAGGACCTTATTCAACTCTTCTTCCAATGACTTCCTCTGTGTTATGATAGGATATGAAATTTTTGGTTTATACTCCTTGGCTCTCTTTAAATGAAAACTATAACTACTCTTTACGTAATTCTCAGTAGCCACTTTCTTTTCTTCTTCTTATTAGAGCTTCCTTTCAGTGGCCGGAGTGATTACCATTATCCTCTCCTTAGGATTTGTTTTAGTTGTGCTCGGTAAACTCCATTTAGATCTCTCCGCCATTAATATGGCATGTTGGTCCATTTTAATTTCCACTTTTTGTATGGATGTGTCTGTTTGTTGATATTTTGCCCTATATTCTTGAATAAATTATGTAATAAACTCATCCATAATAGGTTTCCTTGGTTGTGATGCTTATGTTTGGAAACCAGGTGGAGGATTATATCTTTGTTATCCTTAGTTATCCCATGAGAAATTCGGTAGTTCCTCCAACTAGGATTATATGTATTGCTGTATGAATTATTTTAGGGTCTCGGAGCATTCCTCAAATAATCCATGTGTTTGGGTTGAGCTGATTGACATTCCTATCCTTGGTGGTCTAACTCACACACTTCACACTACATCACCCTTCCTTGTGGAACCATACTGATTCTATCTATATTCTTACTTAGGGCCTCCACCTGACTCGCCAATTGCACCATTGCATTTACCTAAGAAATTTATACTAGCCTATTAGTTCGTGTTCTAGCTAAACACTACTAGTAGTTATTCATGGTCATATCTTCGATCAACTTTTGCGTTGCTTCAGATGTTTTATTGTTCGATGTCCCTCTAGCGGTTGCATTGATTAACTGCCTCGTACCTTAACGTAGCTCGTTATAAAAAGTTTTGACTTGCATCCACAATGGTAATCTGTGGTACGGGCATCGTCAAAGCATCTCTTTGAATCTCTCCTAGGTGACATATAATGACTCACCTTCACTTAAGGAGTATGATGAGCTGTCATTCCTCAACTTCGCAATCTCTGTAGGGTAAGTACTTTAGTAAAATTTTTTCCACCACTTGATCCCAGGTGGTAAATGACAAATGTGGCATCGAGTTCAGTCACTGTTTAGTCTTTCCTTTCAAGGAAAATGGAAGTAGATGTTGGCTAATGACGTCATCATTTGTTCCATTTATTTTAAAGGTGTCATATATCTCTAAATATTAGAGACATGCGCACTGGAGTCTTTGTCTTGGAGTCCATCAAACTAGATTGACTGCTGCACCATCTGGATGATGCTCAACTTGATCACAAAATTTTTCTCCTGAACAGTTGGTCTCAATATGCTGGATTCTGCACTAGTTAGGTTTAGCCTAGTATAGTTGAACATTGTACGTGGTTGGTCCACCATGTTGTAAGATTCCTCACTGTCCACTTGACCTTCTGTTGGAGTTATATAAATATAGTGCCTTGAAAAGCAAGTGTATTTACATGTACTTTAATCTTCTTCAGTTACAGTTTTGTAATGGAAATATTTATTATTAATAAAATAAAAGAGTTTGGTTTTAATGAGTA
>JANZXP010135863.1:0-15285 GCA_027576715.1 Erythroxylum flavicans
GCGATTCCTCCTCAGTTTCTTGTGATGACCATGACGCGTTCTTTCATGGACTTAGTTTTACTTACAAGGGTTCCTGCATTTCAGGTCTCTATTACTTCTACTAATTGACCTACCTGGACCTCCAGGTTATGTATTGAGGACACGTGATTCTTTATCACTTGCTCAAACTTGCCTTTTAGCCTCTTATATGCATCCTCCATACCTCTAATTTTATCTAAAATTTTGTCCAATTTGGATTCCATTGAACTCGATTTATCTTGTTAAAAACCTGGTGGTTTTTTAGGTCTGAACTATCCTCCATCGTTGTTGGACTAAGATAAGTTTGGGTGATCTTTCCACCTAGGGTTGTATATGTTGGAGTAGGGATTGTTTCCCCCTACTCGACCGTATTAGGTTACCATGTAGTTTACTTGCTCTAATTCACTATCCTTCATACAGAAGCAATCGACTGTATCATGATCCTTCTGCCCATAGAGCTCACACTTCAGCTGAACAACTTTTACTATATTTGAGGATGAAGCCTTCATGTTGTTTAGCTTTCGAGTTAAATTATCAATTTTAGCTTGCATTTTTATCATTTGATCAACAGTTACAACTCCTTTTTGCTTATGGAGATTTACGAGTTATCAACTCTGCTTGTTCGTCTATAAATAATTATTACTTGTCATTTCTTTTAACAGCTCTTTTGCTTCATCTGCCGTCTTCCTCGTAAGTGATCCTTCTGAAGCCTCATCAATTATGCCTCTCGTATGTAGGGTTACTCCATTATAGAATGTTTACAAAAAAAATCTTTAGGTAGGTTATTGTATGGACATTTTCATTGCAAGTCTTTGTATCATTCCTATGCTTCATAAATGGATTCCCTATCACCCTGTTGAAAGTTTGTGATCTCTTTGATAATTTTCGTAGTTTTGGTAAGAGGAATGTACTTATCTAAGAAGGCACGAACTAATTGGTCCCAAGTGGTGACATTATTCAGGTTGAGGGAATGGTACCAAGCTTTTGCTCTATCCCTTAAAGTAAAAGGGCAAAGTCTAATTCTTACAGCATCCTCCGACATTTGATGATAACGAAAGGTATTGCAAATTTCAAGGAAATTGACAATATGTGAATTCGAGTCTTCATTCGTTAATCTATAAAATTGTACATTTTGCTGAAGCATGTTTAGGAGAGCTGGTTTAATTTTAAAGGAAGCTGCTTGCATGGGTGGCCTAGGTACACCTTGATTGGATGCATTAAAGCTCGGTTTCATAAATTCCATAATGGTTCTCGGTTGATGCCCTTAGTTCGCTCCTTGATCCAACTTTTGCTCTTGTAATTGAATGTTCTAAATGAGTTATGTCAAGCTCTATAGTTTTAGCTATGCAACTCAAACTCCTTGTAACTCGTGTTCATGTAAGAGCACGGACATACACAGAAAGAATGGGAAGAACAAAAAAACTTAAAACTAACTAAAACGCTTTAGACTAAGAGAACTAAACTAATCTTCACCTCCTTGGTAATGGTGCTAAAAACTTGATCTTGTCGTTCGAGCTTTAAAATTTATAAGCCCTCAAATACTGCAAGTGCACGGGTTGCGACTTAGTATAAGAGGTGTTGATCCCATAAGGAAGAGGACCAATCTAATCCTAAAATATAAGGGTAATAATATATAAAACTCAAAATAAACAATGCAACGAAAAGTAATCACGAGAATTGAATTTAACCACTTAAATCAGAAATTAAACATGAAGGAATTAACAATTGAGCAATAAACATGCACAATGGAAATCAACCAAAGAGTTTACTAAGTTATGAGAAAGGGGATTTTACTTATAATTAATGCTAACCTAGCTGATTATGTGTTAAGGGAGTGTCAGTTCTAGATTGTCCTAGGGCTGATTACTCTCTCTCGAGTTATAACCATTAAATCCTAAATTATAAACCCTAATCAGATTATGAAATTTGCAATCTCTCAATTCATAAATTATACAAAACCTAATTAGATATGAAGCACTCTAATAAACTATTTGAACATCACACGGGATCTCTCTCTACACAATTAACAATATAATTTATCACAGTTTCTATTAAATCACGTAACTCTCATTAATCAGATTTAATCTTATTTCATTCAGTTCACTCTATCAGTTTATTACTGAATTATGTAATAACATAATTAAATCATGAAATTCATCTAACAGACATAATCAACTAGATTATCATTAAATCAAAATAAAATCCCGAAGGAGAGTTAGAACATCATCATCATTCTACTATTTATCATCATACATTCCATCCCAACTTTATATATGAATAAAATTGAAACGAAAAGGAAATAGATACTTAGAATGGATGATTTGGGAAGGCAACAGTGTCAGAAAACTTCCTAATCTGGTAAGCACGTCTAGACTACTTCTTCTTCATCCTTCTTCCTCTTCCTCTTCTCTTCCTCTTCCTCTTTCTCTCTTTAGGGTTTTCAACAATGTCTGAAAATTTTTTATGTTTTGGGTAACCCTAAGGTTTTTCTGAGGTCCAGAAGGTCTAAAACATCCCTCGAAATATGAAGTTTGTGAGTGTCTGTCAAATGCAGGCCCGAATCGTGGCTCACATCTGAGCCTTCTATCACGATCGTGGGCCAAACTTGGAGCTTCTGTCACGATCATGGGCTTATGTTGTGGCCCAGATTCCCTCCAAACTTATATTTAATCAAAAATATAATATTTAAGCTCAAAGACTTATACTAATCCATAAAAGATTTAAAACACAAATAAATGACAGACTAACACAAATTTAACCTAAACATATACCAAATGATCGAATTAACGAGTAAACACATATCAAACTATACCCAAAAATATGATGCAATTTACACTTATCAATATGCTTAGCAAATCATTCAATTTAAGAATCTTTTGAAGAAACTTCAATTACGTTTTAATTAAACAAACTTCTAATTAATCAATTTATTTTCCTTAATATCATTGCTTAAACTTATTTTCCTTAATATCATTGCTTGATTTCTTGGAATCATAACTTCATAAACTAAAAGTTGGATTGAATGCTTTTAAATAAACTAAGGTTTAAGATAATTTATCCACCACACTTAAACTGTGCATTTTTTCTCACAATCATGAAGCAAAATAATAAAAGGAAATAGAAAAAGAAGGAGAAGGATGAAATAAAACTAAGGAAAAGAAAAAATCTTTAATCCCCAATTACATTGTTTCAAGCCATAAGTTTTGAGATACATCATAAAATGAAAACTCATAAAGGATTATAACACAAAATACAAATTGAAAGATGAATAAAATGAAAAATATATAAGAAATAAAAAATAAACATGCAAAGTTAAATTAAATATATCTAACAGTTATTTTATATAAATATAAATGATTGGCTTATCTCCCCATAAAAATTCCTTAAAATCTTATAATTGGTGTTTATTGTTAGGGAGGTAATGCAAATAACTTATAACCCTCCTCCTTAAAAATGTTCTAGGTTCTAAGTGAAGGTATTGGTCCTTTAAATTTGATCTTCCTTTTATCCATCCCTTTTTGTGCTTTTGTGTCATCCTTTAAACTCACTTGATGATATTCTAAAAACAATTCTAGATTTTATTGGTTATTATAACATTACCATAGTGAGAATGTTAAAGAAAAAGAACAATTTATACCATTCGTCAAATAAATACAAAGTCAACTATAGATACTTTATTAAATTGGAGTGATTCTAAAGTATCGATCAATCCTATAGAGAACTAATAACTAAATTTATTAATCCTAGATAAGCAAACAAAAAATAAATCAAGTAAGGAATTGATTTAAGAGAATGCAATTACTAACTTAAAAAAAATGAAAAGGAATAACTAAGAGAAAATATCAATAAAACAAACGTAACTATCAAACAAGATTGATTATTTAGGTTGAAATAAAAATCAACTTAAGGTATATATTCACTCTATCAAGGCACACTGGTATATTTAAGTAGGTAATTGCCAATGTCAATGGGTAATTCATCCTAATTAGATTTATTAAGTATAGCTAATATATTTCGTTATTACTAAAGTCTATGATATCATTATTCTTTTGAATTAAAGTATTTATTCTTCTAATACACAAATCATACTTCACCTCATATATTAATCCTTCATACAATCTCTATTATTAAATATATAATGATTAAGCATAAATTTAACAATTAGAAATAAGAGAATAAATTCAGCTAACTAATAGTCAAATCATGTATTGATAACTGAAAAATCTATATAGACTACATCCTTATCTCTAACTAAGATTTCTTGTCACTAAATATAATAAAAAAAATAAAGAAATAAATATCAACATAAAGAAAAGAGTAGAAGAAAGAATTGAGAGTGGTTGTCACTGGTCCTCTTTAACCATACTCTAATCTTCATTTATTGCTAAAAATAAAAAATAAAAAACTATGAAATTCTCCAAGAATTTACTTAAAGATTGGCTAATAGTCTCTTAATTTAATTCTAATGCCAGTATTTATAATTATGTTTACAAAAATATAGTTCTAAAGGTTTTGAACTTGAGAAATCACGTGGATTAGTAAATTTTGTTTGAAGTGAAAAACTATTGAGAATTAATTTCATCAATTTAATCTCCTATGTATGACTAAGGAGAAGTGGTTAGATAGCTATCTTACTAAAGTTACCAATTGGGTTTTTAAATCAATTCAAATAACAAACTAATCTAACTTTCGTAGTCGATACGTTTATTATCCAAATTAATTATTAAACCCAACTAATAATTACCACTTATGATAATATATTTCTAATTCTTAACCTAAGCATCCACAGTTTCTCGTCTATATTAACCTCTTCTCTTGATCCTTCGTTTAATACCAAAATGATGCAAAGTTTGATCATGCTGTTACATTCATTCAGTTTAGAAACTATAGCAACAGAGACGACAACGCAATCACTTAATTATGCATATTTGAATAAAATAGCTACATTAATCCTTAAGAAAAAAAGATCAACCCATTACGTAAATAACAAGTTCATCATATTTAAATTCTTCAATCCCATCTTGATCAGTATAAGAGAAGTATTAAAGTAATAAACTAAGTGAATAACTAAAATAAACTATCAAAAGCTAACAGAGTATGAGTTCATCAACTAGTAGAGGAGTAAGTTCAGAAAAAATAGATAAATAATAAACAAAATAAGCAGACAAGTGATCGGATGAGAGTGTTGCGATGATCTCCTACACTCTCAAGTTCTCTACATTGACTCTAGCCTTCTGCTCCTATTTGGTTCTCACCCAGATGATCGGATGCTAAAGTTGTTTCCACCTCTCTACTTTTCTTCTTTTTCACCTCACCCGATTGGTCTTTGCTTTCTCTCCTCTCTTCTCTACCTTCTTTCTTTCTCTCTATATTTGTCCCCCAATAAGTCTATATGGTGTGAAAGATGTGTATGATGGGATGTGTGTACCGCTACCTCCTCTACTCTTTCTGTTCTTAGTTTGTTTTAGGTCTTGGTTTTCGAGTCGTCCCTCCTATATATGACCCGTAATAAGTTAATGAATTAAAGGAAAAATGGGTCATGGGGTGTCAAGTTAAGTCACCCCCATGAGGGCACTTATCACGGTGGTGACAAATTAAGTAACCACTTTGACTAACACATTGCTGGTAGTCATGGTGGTGATAAGTTATGTCACCACCGTCTTAGTCATGGTGGTGACAAGTTAAGTCACCACTCTTCTTCTTCTTCTTTTTTTCTTTTCATGCAAAATTTACATGAACTTTCCTTTCAAAGTTCATGCAAAATTCACAAAATAATCCAATTTACATTCATGCAATATTCACACAATTTCCACTCAATTTATTTCACATTTGGATCAAAACATAAGGATTTGTAACCCAAAATCAAGATATGAAGGCAGTTAAAAGCAACAAAAACTAGACACAACAATGTGTTAGTCTAAACAAAATCTCACTGGCTTATGTCTACCCATTAGTCACTACTTTTCTAAAGATAATGTATATTGACCAATCACAATAGTAAAAATACATGAGTTGACATGAAATTTTTAGTTAATTTTACTCTTTAATTATAACTATATAATCCTACAAGTAGTAAAAAAAGAAAAATTGTTTGTTTTGTTTTTTCTTTTTTTACAACTTATAAACACATAAGAAAC
Source organism: Erythroxylum flavicans (assembly GCA_027576715.1). Classification (NCBI taxonomy): domain Eukaryota; kingdom Viridiplantae; phylum Streptophyta; class Magnoliopsida; order Malpighiales; family Erythroxylaceae; genus Erythroxylum; species Erythroxylum flavicans. The sequence continues at coordinate 6,156 of JANZXP010135863.1, forward strand.
AAACATAAAAACACATATGATAAAAAAGATCCCCACTCCCATACTTAAAAATTACGTTGTCCACAGTGTAACGTTAAATGTAAGAAATAGAGCATGCAACAAAAACAAAACATGCGAAAATGTAAAAGAAAAGGAATAAAATTCCCTTAGGTTGTCTCTAAAGCAGTGCCTTTTTTATTATTGTTAGCTTGACTCCATGTTTTCCTCATAACACGATGAAAATTTGATCTCTAGGGATCAAAACTTCTGTATTTTTCACTTGACCTTCTTTAGGATAAAGCTTGAGTTAACGAACATTTACATTCAATGTCTTCCATATTTTTAGACTTTTAATCTCTACTACCCCATAGGAAGAGACATTAGTAATCATAAAAGGATCAACCTAATAAGGACATCATTTTTATAGAAATAGTTTATATCTAGATTAATAAAGAAATAAGAAAGCTTTTGCTTTAGTCTTCTTTTTAGTTAAAACAATTCTATTTTATTTGTACGCTTCAGATTACAATCTTCCTGTACTGAAGTGTCAATCAATAATAAAAACAAAATAGTCATTTTAGGCATGCTTATTAACATCAAAAATATTAAAATGAGTAACTTCCTATTTAAATTCCATCGTCAGGGTACCGTCACAAACATCTATCTTAATTTAGGTCGTGTTAAGAAATGGTCTCCATAGTATGATAGGTATTAGATTATAGTAAGTTTCATCATTCCTGTCTATCACATAAAATTCAGCTAGAAATATTATTTCATTCACCTACACAAGCACATGCTTAATCATCATATATGGGTAAAGGTTAGTATAATCAACCAATTGTATGATGATGCTAGTTTATTTTGATAGGCCTAAATTTAAAGAAGCATGCATGGAACGAGACATAACATTAGTTGATGCTCCTAAATCTAACATGGCTTGTTTAATCTTATTGTTACCAATTTTTCAAGTAATGATAAATATTCATATTTCCTTACACTTAAGAGGTATTTTAATTTTAAAAACAACAGAAACAGTTTCACTAATTCTAATCATTTCATTACTTCTTAACTTCTACTTATTGGTACACAATTACCTAAAAAATTCTGCATACCTTGGAATTTGCTTGATCGCATCTAACTGTGGTATATTCACCTTAAGCTTTCCAAAGGTCTCCCAGATCTCCTTATCCTTATCCTCCTTGTTTGGATTTGCCAACATACTAAGGAATAGTGGAGGATTAGTCTTAATATCAATTTGGGATTCAACATTTACCTCCTCAATTTCTTATTCACAACCCATCATTTGTGTAATCCTTTTGGTATCCTCAAGCTTCCTACTACTCCTTAAGATGATTGCACTAACATTCTTCATATTTGTCTAAGGTTGTGATGGTAGTTTTCCTCCTCTTTGGGCTTCTCGAAATTGATATTTACTACCATCTCGCTCATTTGGTTCTTTAAATTTTGAATGTTAGGCTTTGTCTCTTGAAAGTTATATTTAGTCTCTTATTGAAGCTGCTACACATCTTGTGGAAATTGTAAGTATTAGTTTCAAAAGACCTAACTATATCTTCCAACAATGTACTTGAGGTATAGGAGGGGGCTTCTGGTATAGGTGGAAATTGTTTTACACCTTATGGCCTATTTGGGAAGTATTTTTACTATATATTCCCTAACTTAGGTTTAAGTGATCTCCTCAACCAGGGTTATAGGTTAGGAATATATGTTATATCATTATGTAAAATTTCCCTTGCTGTATTTATATACTCCATGTTTCTATCTTGTAGAGTTAGACACCATATGTTGGATGGTTCATATTTACCACAAGCTTTCACCTATGCCAGCCCTACAGTAATTTTCCTAACAAAGCATGTTAGTTCATCTAAATGATGTTCTATAGATGAATTATTTACCTTATTTACTCAACAAACATCGTTGAGAATGCCAAATTATTGAATATTTGCTGTGATATGCTTTATTAAAATTCTAGCCTCCACAGGAGTGTTTTTACATAGTGTTCCACCACTTGCTGCATCTACCCAGTTCTTATCCATAGGAAATAATCATTTATAGAAGTATTAGATAATGAGTTGTTCCATGACATTGTGATAAGAGTTGTTAGCATATAATTTCTTAAAGTGTTCCAAATACTCGTAAAGGGATTCTCCATGATGTTGCTTTATCCCACAAATCTCTTTTTGTATACTGGCTGTCTTTGATGCTAAACAGTATTTCTCCAAAAATAACCTTTTCATTTCGATCCATGTTTTAACACTCCCAACAAGTAAATAAAAAATCTAGTCTTTTGTTGCATCTTTCAACAAAAATGGAAAGGCTTTTACTATAATCTGGCCTTCAATAACCCTTAAAGGTTTCATATTAAGAAAGACCATGTTGAGCTCCTTGAGATATTTATGAGCATCCTTACCTGTAAAACTATGAAAGTTAGGAAAAAGATGGATTAAGCTAGACTTAAGCTCAAAAGTAAAAGGTTAAGCAAAATTTGGAAAAATAATGCATAAAGGCCTTTAAGTCAAATTTGGAGTAGCCAACTCTCTTAAAGTTCTTGGATTGGCCATGGCTTCCTCAAGTTCAATTCCTTGTTGTATTCTTAAAGTTGTTCTAGTTTCACTATATAACTTTTACAGTGTCCTTTCAATCTTAGGATCAAATTGTATAGCGTTTTGATGGGAAGATCTCGTCACTACCATACACGAACACTAATAAAAATTAAAAAATAACTATGAAAACTAATTATAAATGAATAAAAACTAATAAATTAAAAAAAGAAATCACTTCACTTCTCGAAACAACGCCAAAATTCTTAATGCACATCGAACACATTATAAGATAGAACCTAACTTTACACACCTAAATTTGTAGTACTAGTGAGTAAGGATTGTATTCATAAAGATTGTGTGTTTAGCTTTTAAAACGAATAAACCAATGTTTAGGCTTAGGGGTTTGGTTGAACTCGATAAACAACAAACTAAACTATTGAAAGAAAATCAAATTAAACAATACAAGAGTGATAAAATTGACAAACAAGTTTCAAATACAGTTCTAGGTTCAATCTTTACGTTTACATTAATGAGCACAATCAGTTATCATGTTGTCCTCGTACCTCTCTTTGAAACTATTAACCGTAGATTAAATATAAGCTTTGTTAACCTCAGTTTACCCTTAGGTCGTATCTAATAGAAATAAGCTCTTTAATTAGGTCCAACTATCACACAACCTAAAATAAGCTCTTTAGACTTGGTGTCACAATTGCATTATGTACTAGGAAAATAGGTGATCTAGGCAACAATCATACAAGCTCGAGTCATTAAACCTATGCTCTATTATCCATAATGATGCATAATCATTAGTTTACCATAAGTGAATCAGAGTTACAATGATTACGTAATGCAATATAAATTTTGGACATGGTTCATACATAAATAATCTATTAGAAATGTTTAAATCATTCATACATGAATCCCAACACATTAAATAAAGAATAAAACAATCAATTCCAAAAGAGAGTGAGAGAAACACTATTAGATTAAGAAATGTTCAAATGTGTTATTCGGCCCTAATATCCCATTTTAAATTGAAGGAAGAAGGTTGGATCCTCATATATTTTAAAGAGATAAGGAATCTCCCCCCTTGTGTTTTTAAACTCTTCTCCCTTTCCTTATATCTCTTAAATTGTCTTTTATACTAAAATTAGGGTGTTATAGGACATATAGTTAACTACACGGGCATGTAGCTGACTATATATGTCATTTTTTCTCAATTTTGTGAACTTACACCATCTTGGTGAGCTACAAAGCCACTTACCTAAACATGTAACTCATTTACACGACTGTGTAAGTGCACACATGACTGTGTGGGTTATAGGAGAGGCTGAAATTACATTTTCGCGCTCTTACATGCTATTAGTTAGTTACAAAGTCATATAAAGGACTGTGTAAGTTAAAATAACTTCATTTCTTTCATTATTTGTCCCATCTTCACCCTAATTCCTCTCCTTCTTATGGCACAAAGGTAAATAAGATCAAAAATCAAGAGGATGTAGTAGAAAATTACTATATAGTAGAAAATAATCATTATGTAACATTAGAATGTGACTAGTGCATTGCATAATCCAAAGGGCATCCTCTAGTAAGTGAATGTGATATAAGAGCATGTAAGCATAATTTTCTCTTAATCCTTTAGTGTAATTAGGATTTGATTGCATCTAAAGTATCCATAAGGAAATAGTAAAACTTATTTCTTGATGATCTTTCTAAGATCTAGTTAGTGAATAGTAAAGGAAGGTCATCTTTTTTAAGTGGTTACATTCAAATTCCTATAATTAATGCACACCCTTCGCCCAATGATAGTTTTAGTAGAAATCAAATCATACTTCTCATTGGTTTTTATGATGAAGACCCCTTTCTTTGGTACATTAAATAGGACTCACCTAAGAATTATTAAAGATACGGCATATAATTTCTACTTTTAGGAGTTTAATTACCTCAAAAGGAACAAATTCCTTCATATTAGTATTGAAACATTGTTGATTTTCCATACTAGGCTTAAGATTATCCTCTATAAGGATTTAATAGGAGCATAAAGGCAGACTAGTCACATTAATATCAGAGATAGTCTATGTAATTGCCTAATTGTTCTCTTTTAGAACCCTAACTAACTTGTTTTCCTATATAAACTTAAAGAAGAAAAAACAATAATAGGATATATATTATCTTCTCCTAGATTTTTGTACCTTAAATTAGGAGGTAACTTTTTTGTTTCAAGTGCAAGTCCTTTCTATTTAAAGAGAAGGGTCTTAGGCTTTCCTTCTTCTAAATCCTCAAAAGCTTAAAGAACTCGAGAATTATAACTCTTTTCTTTTAACCTAAAATAATAGTCCACAATGGTAAATTCCTACTCCTCATCCATTCCTAAAGCTAGCAAGCTTCCAAAATATCCTCGTAAGTAATTTTAGGTAAAGTTTCATTCAAAATAAATTAATGATATCAATCTTATGATGTTGATAATCTAGGAGAGAATATGGTGAACTCATACTTGTTATGCCCCACTCTTAATTTTAACTTACCTTTAGCTACATCAATTATTGCCCCTCTAATAACCAAAATTGGTCACCCTAGGATGATAGGACCTTGTACTTCATGTTCATTATTAAGAAGTTGGTAGGAAAGATGACTTTCCTACTCTAGTAAGTAGGTCTTCCACTTCCCCACATAGGTACCTACAGATCGATCCACTAACTATAGTAACACTATAAGTGGCTTGAGTTCTTTGATTCCAAACTTTTTGAAAAAAGACATAGGCATTAGATTAACACTAGAGCCTAAGTTACATAAGCAACTATAATCATAAAGCACCAAAGTAGTAAGGAATCTTAAAACTCTATGGATCTTATAACTTTCGAGGGAACTTATTTTAAAACATTAAACTAAAACTCCTTATTTAAAGAAACCACTTTATACTTTTAAAGTTTGTTTTTTAGAGATGATCTCCTTCAAAAACTTTGTATAAGAGGGCCGTTGAGCTAATTCCTTGATAAGGGGATGTTAATGTGCAATTTGTTGAGAATTTCTAAGAACCTCTTGAAGTTGTACTTATCTTTCTATCTTCTTTAGCTTTTGAGGGTTTATGATAGGTGGCTGATAATGATTTATATATGAAGTGATTTCTTTAAAAATGGGGCCAGATATACTGCAGACTAGCATTAATATTTTCTTGTCTAATTTTTTACCCAGCTCTAGAATAACACTGACAGTAAATGTAGGTGAGACTAATGATAGCTTTATTTTGTCTTAATTTCGTTCTAAACCTAGATCAACAATGACATTAAATATAGTGATACTAGTGCAAGTTCTCTTTTGTTTCCTCCATACTTAATATCTTCCTCAGGTTTGGTTCACCCTTGCTCTCCTTTATTTCTGTTAGAATCAATACTAAGTGTTTTTCCACTCCTTAAGTTAATGGCACATAGTTTATTTATGGAACTTACCTTATTATTAATAGAAAATTGTCCTTGACCTCTTTCATCTTCCATATTAGCTAATTGGGTAACTTACATCTCCAAATTGAAAATGGAATTAATGTTTGATTACAATTCTTTTTCGAGCTTCCCTAGAGTATCTAATTGTTTTAATAATATCACCTTAAAAGAAATAAACTCCTTAAGCATCTAATAGTGGTGACTATAGAAAATGAATTATATCCCAAATGGTCTCATAAGCTTACCTAATCCAACTACTTACTCTTTCTAAGAAGAATTTGAATTATTCCTCCACTCAAGATTATATGTATGGAAAAAGTGGTTATTCACTCCTTTCTTTCCTTTATAATCAACCATTTTATTCACCTCTTTATAGTAGCTTGAGGTTCATTATACATTCAAGCATGCATGGTAAAGGATGACCATACATGCTACATTGGAATCATGCCTCCCTATTCCCATCTCTCAACTTATAAACATATTTATCTGATTCTATTAATCATCCATTTGTGACTCCATAGTAAAACTACTTAAACCTTGAGAAGGGCCACTTTTGATTTTCCCCTTACCACCTTGGTTACTAAATTTCTCACTAATGTCTATATGGTTTCCTTTTCCTTCTTGAAATTCTATGTAGATTGTCCTTTGCATAACTGGGTCAACCATGTTTTGACCCATTATGGTAAGGTCATTATAGATGAATTACATCATTAGCTACAATGAGTACTAGTGATGTGGGCACTAGCTAAGTATAACTCTATATCTTTCTTAGACTTTATCTAATGTTTTCCTTTCATTTAGTGTAAAAATTTGAATTTACCTCCATAATTTGGTGTTCTTATATGAAAGGAATAATCTTACTATAACTATATCATACACTTGACTCTATTCCTTAAAAGAGTCTATATCATTTCATAGCATCCTAGTTCTCACTCGTTCATTCATATAATATAAAAAGCATCTTATTGAGAGCTCATCTTCTGTAAGGCCATTTAGTAGAAGTGTTTAAATCATTGAATAGAAATCCTTAATGAATGTGATCATGTATTCATTAGGTGATCCATTAAAGTTTAGGAGTAAGGGAACAACTAATTACCTAAGCTTATAATTCCTAGCCTTTTAAGTTAGTCTAATGCATAGGAGATAAGCATTAACCATCGGCAATTGGATATACCCCCGAGAATCCTTTATGGGTCTTATTGCTCCATACAAATAATTATTAACCAACTATCTTTTCTATCCGTTTATTTCTATTTTTGTTGTAGGTTTTTCAATTTCAAGCTCGATCTGAAATAATCTATCCAAGGTATCACTCTTGGATCTCCTACCTTACTTCAACTACTTGAAGTAAATCTAAGTAATCAAATGTATAAGAAAGTAAAATAAATTAAAATCAACACAAATATTAGTTCCTTATTAATGATGCCAAAAACTTGATCAATTAAATTTACAAGGATACATAATTAATTATGAATATTTTATTAAACCGAAGTGATTCAAGGGTATCGATCCCGTAGAGAATCAATAACTAAATTTATTAATCCTAGTTAAAAAACAAACTAAATAAAGTAAGAAATTTATCCAAGAGAATGTAATTATTAAAAAATATATAACAAAAGGAATAACTAAGAGAAAAGTTTAATAAATTAAACGTTAGAGCTTCATGTTTCACTTATATGAACTTCCAATTATCAAACAAAATTGATTATCTAGGTTGAAATAATAATTAATCTGAGGTATCTATACTCTCTTTCGAGGCACACTCACTCACTCACTCACTCACACACACACACACACACACAAACACATCTAATTAACTCCTATTGGTCAATGGGTAATTCAACCTAATCAAATTCATTAAGCAAGGTTACTCTATATGGCTATTACTAAAATCTAGGAAACCATTATTCTCTAGTGCTAAAACATTTATTCTTCTAATGCACATATCATACATCACTCATCAATCCTTTATACAATCCCTATAATTGAATCTATAGTGATCATACATAAATTTAACAATTAACAATAAGAGAAAAAATTCAATTTACTAATAATCAAATCATATATTGACAATTACATCTCTAACTAAGAGTCACTAATCATTAAAAAAACTAAAAACAAAGAAATAAAAATAAACATAAAGGAAAGAGTAGAATAAAAATTTGAGAGAAGTTATCATTGGTCTTCTTCAATCTTGTATCCCAGTCTGCCTTAAATGCTAAGAAAGAATGAAGAACTACAAAACTCTCTAAGAATCTCTTAATTTAAACATTTTCTAGAAGACTACTATGTTAATTTATACAATTATTTATAGTTAGGGCTACAAAAATAGAGTTTTAAAGTTAAACTTGAAAAATCATGTGTCCTTATAAATTATGTCTAAGAATTAGCTCTAAACGATCACCATTACCAGAGCCAGACTTATTATGGGACTTTTATTCTTTAAGAGTCAAGGTATAACAAGAACCTAATACACTTCATAATCGGTGGCAATTTTGCACTATTTGTCTTTGTAAATTTAAGATAAGTCTGAAGCTAGTCTAGGATTAACTCATGCATCAGTCTTATACTATATCTCAACTTCTTAAACCTCATGAAAGACAAGCATGCCTGTTATTCTTTATCCCTAAAAATTCTCCTCTTTTATTCATCTTTAAGTTAGAATTGGCTTCCTATATTTTATTCACAACTTTTTCATTTAATTAGATTTAACAACTTTAAAATCACATCAATTAGATAACTATAGAAAAAGTTGCATTAAATCTCATATGTACTCCTTAAATTCATCACTTATAAGACAATAAACTAAATACAGAAAAACATAATAAAATCTATATAAAACATGTCATAAAGGTTCCAAATACTATTAAATTAACCATAAATAACTTACAACATGTCAACTTATATCATTTGATATATTAGGCATTTCCTTGTTGTTCTCCTCTTCTTCTTCCTCAACTACAACCCCTCTCTATTTTTCATTGGTTATATCCTCTCTAATCCATATGTTGGTTGCCTTCTTATGGTCCTTAAGATCTGGCATCATGTTGTTATATAATAACTCATGAGGTTTGTCAATTACTAACTTAGCTAGTTGACCAATCTAATTATTAGGGTTGTTAATTAAAGCCTCTTGATTTTGAAATCAAGCTT
>JANZXP010135925.1:0-15279 GCA_027576715.1 Erythroxylum flavicans
CTACAAAGGTTTAATATGGCTGAGTGTAGACCTATTGTAGCACCTATCTCTCATGGAGAGAGATTATCTTTGGCACAGTATCCAAAGAATGAGGATGAGAGAGAGGCTATGAGGAATGTTCAGTAATCTAGTGCTATTGGTAGCCTAATGTATGCCCAAGTGTGCACTAGACTGGACATTGAATTTGTTGTTGGACTGCTAGGTTGATATCTGGCTAACCCAGGTGTAGGCCTTTGGAATGCAGTCAAACGGGGGTGTTGAGATACCTGAAGGGTACCAAGAATTATACGTTGACATATAAGAAAGTCAACAAATTGAACCTTACAAGGTATACAGACTCATATTTTGCTATGTGTTTAGATGATCGCAAGTTCACATCAGGGTACATTTTTATGTTGGCAGATGGTGTGGTATCATGGAAGAGTGTCAAGCAGACACTGGTTACTTCCTCGACCATGCACGCAGAGTTTGTTGCATGTTATGGAGCTGTTACGTAGGCAATTTGGCTTAGAAACTTAGAAACTTGATTTCTAAGTTGTCTATGGTGGATTCTATTGCTAGACCAATATAGTTGTATTGTGATAATCTTGCTGCAGTATTGATCCAGAAGGGTAACGTTGAAGTTGAGCACATCAGAACTGAGGATATGTTGGTTGATCCGCTAACCAAAGGACTTCGCCCACTAGTGTTTACTAGACATGTATCCAGTATGGGCGTGTTGAAGTCCTTAGGCAGCAGTAGCTAGGGATCGCTATATTTTGCTCCTTAAATGATTGTACATTTGTTGTATTATGATTATTTATTAATAAAGATGATCATATTTGTTTTTATCCTCAGTAACTACAGTTTTTTGGATACAGTCATAATATATGAAGAAGTCTTAAGATTTGTGTTGATCTTCAGCATTTTAAAAGGTCATTGGGCATTTATAAAGATTGACCTTGAGCCTATGTCGTTAAACACATAAAGTTTATATGGATATCCTTAAAGTTTCATATGACATAGGGGGATATAAGTCTTTAATCCCATAAAGGTTCTCTAACACTGTTTAGTATTCAGTTGGAGAACATAAAGGTTTCCTCTAATGTTGTTTAGCATCTGGTGAGAAGAAACAAGTTTTCTCTAATGTTGTTTAGTATTCGATGAGAGAAAACGAGATTTCTCTGCTACAATTTAGCAATGCGGTTTAGCATCAAGTTAGAGAAATCGAGACCTATAGACGAAGATGACTCATATTAGATCATAAAGGTATCATCATAGTCTGCCACACTCCATTTTTCCATTCATGTTATTGAGGTATTAGGTACTTGTGATTGTATTGGACCTGTGTCACATATGACACATGTGTCTGATGTTTTCCGGTATTGAAAGCCTTGCGGGACAGAATGCAGGACTTTTATTACCTTTGGATCAAATGTTTTTAAAAATTTTGGTACCATTACAGTAGCGTAACTTAACCAGATTTTTCAAACTGTTTTGAACTTGATTAAAACTGCAATTAATAATTGTCTAAGGGGGAGATTGCAAGACAATTCTGCCCTTAGGGGCAAGTTTGTAATTTTCCTATATGATGGACAGTTATTAATTTTAATTTTGGTTTTTCAATAAATTACTGGTTAAATTACGTAATTTGATCAAGATAAAGGTAATACAATGGCCCAATAAATGATCTAGATTAATGGGTCGAAGTCTGGATGAAAAATGAGTCTCTTTTAGTGTGGACCTGGTCTATATCAACCTTGTGATGGGGAAGCCTGATATGGAAGCTATATAAATAGGTTATGGTTTCCTGCAGTTGCTCATATATCGTTTACTAGCATTCAGAACTCTTACCCGTTAAGAGGGCTCGTGTATTGAGAAATCTGCAGAAAGGCCTAGACCACGTGCCCGTGAATATTTTCTATAAAGGTCTCGGGGAGATTCGAGCTTGTTTGGCGATCGAAATTAGCTTTAGAAAACGGGATGAAATCGAAATCAGGTATTCCACATTTCTTCCTTTTTAATCCTTTCACGACCGATCCTGGATATGTAATAAGGTCTATTCTACGTATTACACTACAAATATATGAGAGAACTTCTCATCCCAATTTGAGAAAGTATAAAGATAATCTGAAATGTGAGCTTATATGAAAGTTGAGTCTTTTAAGCTCTGACCCAAAAGACAGACAACCTGAATAACGAAGAGGCAAGTAAGCAAGCATAATCCGACGGATGTGTTACATTGACCATAAAAAGTGAATTTTATGTATTCTCTTAATATTCCTCCCGAGAGGCTGAGACCTAAACTTATTAACAATAGTATCTCTTTATCCCACTGCATGAGGTGAAACGGAATTATAAGTACAAAAGCATAATAACAAAGATGCTGCATATATCCATGAACATATTCTCGACGAAGAACGATAATCCTCCAACCTTCCTTCTTGCCTTGTTGGTTGGGGATTCATAGTGAATTTGTTTGATAGGAGATGATATGATGTTATTGGGCCATATGAGCTAAACAGTAATTCATTATTTGTTCTGTATAAAATATTTTTATATTTTTTAAGATTAAGTACTTAATTAAAAAAATCTTAAAAGATTGATTAATTTAAGATTGATTATTCTTAATAATAATACATTACACATGCTTGACTTAATGACTATTAAGATAAGTTCTCACTTAGTTTTTGATAATAGACGTGGTAAACTATAGATTAGATCACCCATAATTTATGGCTAGCTTATTAAGAAAATGGTATTAGTCCATACACCACTTCTTCGTATTAAAATAAGTGTTAATGTCTTGTAGTATTATTATTACACGGTTAGATCTATGACATAACTTGAACCTCATTTCACGTCAACCCTAATTAAATTGAAGTTTGATCTAACTTGGAACAACTTAAGGACTCCTCTTTAATTAACTAAAAGCTTAAGGATAAGTATGAACAAAAAGGTCTAAAAACCCATTTTTGGGATGTATTGAGACCAACATTTGTGTACTAATTTAACCAAAATTTAAGTACTATACTTTAAAATGCATAAGGGCAAAAAATATAATTTAAATTTCAAAGTTTTCAATTGGACACAATTTGAATCTTAATGATTTAAAGTGTTTAAATTCAATCGTAGCATTTTCAAAATGCTCAAAATAAATTCTCAAAATTTTAAAAATAAAATTATATTATTAAAAATAAAAAAGTTTAGAAAGTATTAATTTATTTTTAAAATTTATAATGAAACTCATTATATTGTGACTCTTCCACTAAATTTTAAAAAACCGGAAAAATATCAAATCAACAATAATGTATTAAATTTTAATTTGATTAAATTTTTCGTTAACAATCTATTTTAAAGTTTAAAAAACATTAAACTTTAATTTAAACATTTTGTAACGATAAAATTCAAGTTATATAAGCGGTTTAACTTTAATTTAAACATTTTGTAACGATAAAATTCAAGTTATATAAGCGGTTTAAGTTATATTATCTATAAAATCTTTTAAGGATGAAATTGTGATTTTGGCCAATGCATAAAGTACCAATTTGTGAGCATTTTCAACTTGTTTACTCAGAAGAAAATAACTGGTATCTATTAAATATATACTAACATACACGTTTGATTATAACGTCAAAGTTCTGAAATAATACTAATATTACTAATACTTGACAAACCCATAATCAATGTCACGATTCATGCAACAACAACAAGTCCTTTTTATAGTTCTTGCGTGCCGTCCATGTTTTGCGTTCGTGGCTCGTTATCACAGAAAGAGGTCAAAAGGAAAAGGATTTTTGTACTAGATGAAGGTGCAAGAAATCCAAAGAAAGTTACATTTGCACTCGAAAGGTAAGTATCGTTGCCTCACTTATGAAAAACTGCTGAACTGGTTTTTCATTGAGTCTTTGATTAATTGCAGGAATGGCTGGCATCAAGTTGAAGCATCAAGCATGGTTGATGTCTCATTAGGCTCGTGATAACTAAGTGAAAGATAATATTCGAAACTGTCCATTTCAATCAAAATATGTATTTGAAACACAGATGTTTTGCTTTCCACTGAATTTAAAACAAGCACTTTTATGAGTACAAGTTTATGATACATATATCTCATTTATTATTACTCTGTTAAATAAATAAATACAGATATTATAGATATACTTAATTTGTTAATTATTAAAGTAAATTATATTGAATATGTTGAGTAAAATATTAAATATATCTCAACTTTTATTTTAATTTCTTTATGCAATTATGTTAAATTATTATTTCTTTGAAAACTAATGTTTAGAATTTTGATTTAAAATTTTGTATAAGCATTAATAACAATCCAATTCACCTTTGATAAAAAATTTGAAAATAACCGACGGGAAAATTTAAATTTTATAATTTAGTAACAGCTCAAATTTTGAAAAATTTTTAAAAATGAAAAAAAAATTGCAGCATACTTTGAAAATATTTAAAATGCGATGATAAAATATATTTTAATTCTGTCAAATTTAATTAAGTTAAAATATTTTTCTCTAAAAAAATGGTTTTTAGAATTTTGACTTAAAATTTTGAGTATCAATAATAATTTAGTTCATTATTGAATTCGAAGAGAAATTATTTTATATAATTTTTTAACAACTCAAAATTTGACAAGTTATAAAAAAATTAAAAAAACTTTAAATGTCACCAAATTTTGTAGGTTGCCTTAAAAATATTTAGAATAAGATAACGAAATCTATCTTAAGTATGTTAAATTTTATTTATAATAATGTTACATTTAAAAATATGTTTTTATATAAATTATGAAATGTAGTGTTAAAAAAATTTAAAATATATATTTAATAAATTATTAAAAAAACATGTAATCATAATTACTGATACTAAAAAGTAACTATAATCGAGCATGTGTGATGATTTAGATGTCCACTAGGTCATTATCGTTTTCTGGAGTTATATCTACCAATTCATTATTTGTAGACACAATATCCCATCGTGGATTTTTTCTAAACTTGTACACTATCTTGCACATATAACTATCTCAATAATTGATATTGACTTCTAAATCACTATCTCAAATAAAATTATTCCACTGTAAACTTAGCATCCCAAGAAAAATCAATGGTGGGAATTGAAGGTGAAATCCCATCCAAGTTGATCAATGAAATGAAATATCGACGAACTCACTTTCTTCTTTCAACAGAAAAATCAAAGTTACTATTTTCCATATCAGATGAATTCTCAAAGTCACATGATCTTCCCCCTTTACAGGTCCAATTTTGAACCAAAACGGATTTGATTTAAAAGTCAAGCAAAGAAAAAAAAGGTTTCTCCTCAAGTGAATGCGAACCTCAACTCCCTTCATAAGTGCTAGTTACACTAATTTCCCTAAATCAAGGAGCAAAGAGATGATGGTACTTGACCTTTTCATTTTTATCCGTGACACAACCTTTTGTTACGAGTAGTCCCTTCATTTCAAAGGCCAACAAGCTATTCAATGGCTCAGAGATTTTTCTTTGATAGGGTTTGACTAAGTACGTTCCATATCCTACGATCATGGGTTGCTGTCGCAATTATGGAGATGCTCCTTACCAGTTCTCATTCGATTCCATACCTTTGCCAAATTCAACTCCATAGTGGCATCGATTATATATACATTTTCACTGAATCGAAAAGGCAATACAGAATTTCCCTTTTCTTTATGAAAATCATTGATGGCTATGGCAATAGTTCATATCCATGTGGGTTTAGACAGGCACAGAGTCACTCAACATGTTCGTCCACCACCATCATCATCACTGCCACTTAAAGCAGTAGCCAACCCCATGTCCTTTACATGCAGAGACCCTTATAGTACACTCATTTAGTGCGAAAGATACACAATCTATAACTTACATTAAAACATAATTTTTCACTATAAATTGATTCCTCACACTAACTCAAGATTTCTAATATGGTATTCACATATACAAGCCTAAAGTTGTAATAACTTTACATCTTTAATATTTTACAAAAAGTAAAAATAAGTCTCTATTGTTATTTTTAGTAGCACTTTACTTTTTAAAATTACTAAAATAGTATCAATTGTATTACTGTTACTAAAATAGTACTTATTGTAATTTTAATAAAGTGTAAAGAGATGATAATAGGTATTTATTTAGACCTTTTTGAGAAATGTTAAGTTAAAATTCACATTTTTAATCAATATTTAAAAAGTATTTTTAAGATCACACATGTATATGATAAATTCAAACTTCCTAATCGTATATAAGACTCATATACTAAAAACTACTAAATATTTAACTCAATTAAGATTTTAGGTGCTACCGATATTATTTTTAAAATATTAAAATGCACCATGATATTATAAATAATGATAAAAACTAAATTTAAGTTAAACAAACCAAAGAAAGTTGAGGGATACTTTTACGTATGTAGAATCAAAACTATGTAGACCCTATTGCCTTTTAACTTTGTGCCGGAACCGGAAATCTCTCAACTGGTGTTGCCCCTAACACTCCGCCGTTCACCAAGTCTATTCTAGGATAAATGTTACCACACTCAACGAACCTCCGCAAGTTCATAACCCATCAAGTGGGTCCAAGATTTGAAGAAGGTTTTCTAAGCAAGTCAGTATTAGTGGGGATGGGTCTCCAATTTCACTACTTTTAAACGCAAGCAATGATGCTTTGCTTTGTATTGTGAAAGCTGTAGATAACAATTCTTGGGAAAGAGAGTTCAACTGGGACAAGCTAAAGCTCTAGGCTTTTATGCTTTTTTTGGTTTCAGTCGGTGCGTTTGTTTTTTCGACCGTCTTTCCCTCTCAATCTCTTTCCATGTTTATCTCTCACTCAGACCTTGAGAGAATTAAACCAACGATCATCCGACACTTCACTTTCCGCTTTCTCTATGTCATCTACATGGTTAATACTCTTCTTGTCCAACGTCAAGTGATGTTTCCACCTTCTTTCTCAATCCTTTTTCTTCCTCTTTGTACTGAACTTTATTCACTTATTTACTTTTCATCAATATGGACCACTTTCAAGGGATTGGGTTGGATTATTGTTAGATTTTTATTTGAGATGTCGTTAGATTGAATTATATAATAAATGAAAAAGACTCAATATTTTAAATTTTAATTTTATTTAAATAAAATTTAAACTTATAAATTATAATTTGACAAACTCCCTAATTTGATACTATACAACACACTTCTCATAATTTATAAATTTAGAATTATTTCATAGAAATTAATTAAATTATAATGAACTAATTAGAATTTTAATAAAATTTTGAGGATTAAATTAAACTTTTTCTTACAATAAAATGCTACAATTGAATATAAAATTTATATTTATAATTTTGATAAATATAACTATATTGGACTATACTAATTCGATACAAAATATATGCATCAAAATTATAATACCTTATAAGTCAAATGATGTAAAATATATTGATCAAGTCAAAGTTCATTGCTGTTGAGTTCCAATTAGAACATCAATTTTATATTTCATCACAAGCAATAAAATTGAATTTAATGCTTCTCTCCTGTTTTACTCGTACCTTATGAAGCTGAGATGCAGAGTTAGAGTTACCGGATATTGTATAGCAACTTCAAACATATAAAGAATTCTAAACTTCCCGGTAGTGGAGTGATATTCATACCCAATAAAAGAGATATATATTTTATCTGTCACTTTTAGTGCCATCCATCGAATAAAAAGACCATAAAAAGGGTCGTGCTTGTACTCGTTAGTACATCTGCATACGTGTGTCAACTAAAGCATGCTTTCCAAACGTTTGATTTGTTTGGAAATTGGAACAAAGTCCTTACTTTGCTAAGAGTCAATTATATGGAACGTAGGGTTTGGGGCCAAGAAAGAAAAGATTATCGAAAATCATCATAGATAAGACATATTCTAAATTAACAAAAGAATTCGTCAATGACGACTCCTTCAGATTGGAAAGGAATGCTCTAGATGGGGTCTCTTCTATTTCATCACACTTACTTTAGTTCAATTACTTGCGTATGAAGGAAATACTTTGCTAAAATTTTAGCACTTCTTTGAAAAACTTTTCATATGAGATAATGGAAAATTTGGAAGTTATTAAAAAAAATGTCAAAAGTTGAACGTTCTCTTCTTTTTTGGTGTGCCAATACGTCCTTGATTTGGAAAAAAAAATCCAATAACCAGAGACCTTTGACTTGGGGTTTGATTAGTAAAGCACATCTTCGATTGCATATCACAACTCCATACCAAAACATATGGACTACGCGTAAAAGTTATGTTGAGGAATGGGACTTGAATATAAAATTTCCATGTTATTATTAACTCTCAAAGCATGGTCATGGTACGGATTTCCAATACTTGACCAATTGCAAGATAACCTTATGCATTTGTAAAGGAGAACGAGCCTACATATGTCTGACTCGAAACATGTAACACACCTTGAACAATGACCAAATAGCACATATACCATAATAACCTTAAAAGATCTGAAAATAAGTCAAAAAAAAAAAGGAACGTGGGAATCTTATAAAATGGTATCAATTTTCCAGGTGACGAAGGAAGACTGGTTTTAACAAAAAGCTTATTTAAAAATGTAAATAATACACATCAAGCAAGTAAACCAAAATGGTCGTTCAAGTTTAATATAAAGTTTAAGATACCAAAACCTTATCCTAAAGTTTAATATAAAGTTTAAGATACAAAAACCTTATCCTAAATTCTCTCCTCCATGGCTCCATCATTGCCAACTTCTACGCTCCAAAAATCATCAGCCCTTCACGGAATCAAATGCCCATCATCCCAAATCATTGGTAGACCCTTTGTGTCTCACCTCCTGCATCAGCCACGCACACATGTCTAACTATTTATATCAACGCACACACTATGATTTTGTATTATATTAACCGACTGGTAGGGTTTTAAGTTTGTCACTTACCACTTAAAAAAAAAAAACCACTATTGTATTGTTTTTATTCCTCTATCTAACGCTTTTAAAGTGTTGAAGAGAGGAAGAGAGAACGAGCTAGGTTGGTCGATCGCTTGTTTTGATTAATTAAAAGGGAAATGTTAGTTTAATGATATGTGCAATTATTCCCAATCTTCCCATCATAAAGTGGCATATATTATACAAATGGACCATATGGTTATATATTATTTGTTATTACTCTGTTAATTCTGGACTGTGTCAAAGTCAGTGTCGATCTACCAGGGGTCCAAAATCCAAATTCCAAAAACAATGCCCGTCCACTTTGCTTTTCGGCACACAAAAGCACTAGCTGACGAAAAAAGGGGTTGGAATTAGATAACTCCTAGTTTAAAGATGCCTTAAAGTCACATATTCTAAGCTTAATTGTTGTTTACTATTGACTCTCATCATTATTTGCACACATTTTCTATGAGATTAAGGACCAGAAAAATATGAACAGATCTCGACTTTTTGGACACCAACAATACATTACACACATGTGTGTCATCCCTAAAGTCAAATTCCAGATCCAACTCCCATATCTAACCATTTTTGGTACCTCTTTTTCTCTTAGGATATGAGGAATAATGGGTGATACTGTGGATTGGTTAGATTCGATTACTCAATTTACTGTTAGAAGATCTAGATGCCATGCCACGAATATTATAGGTGGATGCACTTTTATCAAAAATAAATTATAGGTGGATGAACCGGCATTTTCTTTTCCGTTGGTAGTGTTTTAGATTTCATTGTTAACTATTTTGTAAATTCATCAATTTAATGTCCTTTTAGTTAAACATAAGATGATAATAGTTTTATGAATTTATCCATTTAAAAGAGAACCTTTAAATTGTTTAATACTAGTTATTATCGTCATTTATGCCCAATTGAAATTTGGCTGAGGTGTAAAGTTTAGAAATATCCTTTATCCACGTTGTTTAATATTAGCATTGACAAAAAGAGAGAAAGAGAAAAGGGGGTTAGAGTTGATTCGTCTGCCATTATAGCATAATCATGGTAATTATTAATTAACACGCACTCTCTAATAAGTAGCTCCATTGAAGCTTAGAAGTATCCATACATAGGGCGGCTTTAGCCACCGTTTCAAGTTCTAGACTGTATAGCTTAAAAGAGATATGATCAATAATCCAATTTTAACAGTTAATTAATAAATGTATAGCCGCCTAAACGTGGAAAAATGAGGGGCACCATAACTTTTATGGTTGATGAATAGTGTATAAGATATAATTCTGACAGGTACTGTAGGGTCCAGATTTGTGGTTGCCATTAACGAGTAAATGGAACTTGTGTTAATGTTGTTAAACATACTTTACGTTTCCAATTATTATAGGTTTATCAAGTCTCACTGGTGACCTAACTTCTCATCAGCATAGCCGACAAAGCATTATTGCAAGTGCATGTACATGTATACACACATAGCTAGTAGGTCCCAAAGCACCCCCATAACAACTTTATACTTAAGAAAAAGATACTGATTCCTGTTGATGAATCCTATTCTCGTTCGTGCTTTTGTACCTCCAACCCAAAAACAAAAATTCAATATACCCAAGATTTGCCGTAATTATAGTTCAATCACATTCTCCAATGAAGAAATGGAGGAAGAAGAGGAGGTAATTCCTTCTAATCATTCCTCAAATTCGGCTTCACTTCCAGGGATCTAATGGAGTTGAAAGCATGTAGTTATTCGAAAATTAATTCCAGTATGACCTTTTATATTGGTAAAAAGAAAACAATGAGGATAAGCCACTAATGATCACTTGGTAGGACTCAAGAAATAGTAGTAGTGCACATCCCTTTCTAATTAATCAACACATATTTATAACAAGGCAAAGTAAATATCACTAACCTCGTCCATTAAATCGATGGAATCATATTTAATTGGATAAGCAATATGCACGGTACTCCTTCTCTGTCAACCTACTCTTATATACATGAAGTGGGAAACAGTTCATTTGGCCTGTTTTAAGAAGGCACTTAACTAAGTATCTAACTAAATATTAAAAAAATAAGTCATGCACCAAGCATTCCAATTAATTAGTTCTTTTCTTCTAAAAAAAGTTCACAAGTTATTAGTTCTTGAGTCATCTTTGAATGACCATCAACAAAGTTAATTGCAATTGCAATAACAACATTTATGATTATTATTTAGATCATTATCGCGTAATTTATCACAATTATGTTTATATTAATTATAATTATGTATGCATTTCTTGTAATTATATTCGTATTACTTATATTTGTTGTAATTGCTTACAATGTAATTCATCATCTGAACTATTACCCATACATATATTTAGTTATTATTTTTATTTTATTTCACTTTAATTTTTTATTTTATTTTACATGTTTATTTTTATTTATTTACTTTTTTTAACTATTTTATTTGATTCTTTTTATTTTAAATTATTTTATTGCTTTATTTTTTTTTTTTTGGATGGATTATTTAAAAACAATCTCTCTACTAGTTAAGATAAGGTTATGTATTACACTACTTCTTATCAAAATTTATATTATATATTGTTGTTGTTGATATTGTTTACAATGTAATTCATAATTTACGATTTGAGACTTTGGTCGTGAAATAAAAAGATATGTGGCATATAATTATGAAATAAATCAAATAATTGGAAAAGAAAAAACTACAAGGAGAAAAGAGGCACGGAGCCCGTTGCGACCTGCGACACAATATAGGTTCCTAATATTATTAAAATTGCTACAATAGTTAATAGTGAATTGTTATAAATAAAATACAAAAAGTACATACTTGAATTAAAAATTCATATACTGATATTATTAAAATAACAATTATAGTAATCATTTGATTAATTGCATCTATTTAATAAATTATAAAGCATTTAAAAAGATTCTGCAAATAATCGAGTTTAATTCTATTGTAGACTGAAAAGGTAGCATAGTGTCGGGAAATAGTTAATTTGGTACGTTAATGGGTGGCGAAGGGTTAAGCGAATCATTCTCTTGATGTGTCTCCCACTGCCATTGGAACTGTATACTATTCCTTGGAACAGGGCAAGAGAGAGATGAGATGAGAAGAAGACAGTAGTTTTCATTTTCCTTGTTTTTCTCGATAACGAAGAGGATAATAGAGCAGAGCAGTGGGGTTCAAATGGTCAACCTTTGTATTCATGGAGAAAGAAAATAAAGTCTTTACTCCAATCTTGATAATTCTCACGCCCTGAAAGATTCGTTTTCTCATTTCTTTCTCCTTTTTTTTCCCCGTCTAACTCAATTGATTAATAATTATAGCCACCCACCCACCCAACTTCCCCACACACACAGCTCAACATAAAAAGTCCCACTCTCTGAGTCTCTCATTCCCATATCCGTCTCTCTAATACTCACCATTTTCACACATCTCTCTCTTTGTCTGTCGTTCTCTCTTCAATGGGTTGTCTTGACGAAGGTTACTGTAACACCGGCCTTGTTCTTGGGTTAGGTTTGGAGACACCATCGAAACCTGATCATATATTCAATCAACGGCCGAAGGTTAAGCCTTCTCTCAAGTCTGATCAAAAGGGTGTTTCGAGTTTCGATCAGCCTTCCCTTAGTTTGAGTCTTCCTGGTGAGAGTTATCACGTTGGTGCTAGGAAGATTGAGGTCAAGAAAGTTCACGAGGAGCCTGCTGGTGTTGATTTGTATCATCAAGCTTCTCCTCATAGTCCTGTTTCTTCTTTCTCTAGTGGTAGGGTTAAGAGGGAAAGAGACATCAGCAGTGAGGATATCGAGGTCGAGAGAGTTTCTTCAAGGGTTAGTGATGAAGATGAAGATGGGTCTAATGCAAGGAAGAAACTTCGGCTCACAAAAGAACAGTCTGCACTTTTAGAGGAAAGTTTCAAGCAACATAGCACTCTCAATCCAGTATGTGATTCATAACTCTTCCTCTTTTTTCTAAACAAACGCTCCAAAAATCAATCAATAAGCCATTAAATTCTGTTTCCCATTGAATTTGGTAAATATGTGAAAAGTACTGAACTTTGCTTCTTTTAAATTAACAGAAGCAGAAGCAAGCTTTAGCAAAGCAGTTAAATCTACGGGCAAGACAAGTCGAAGTATGGTTCCAGAACAGGAGAGCCAGGTAATTAATCAACAATCTGAACCATCAATACAGTACTCTGATTCCTTTTTTTTTTTTCCAGAAGATGGTGAACTGATGAAGCTGCGAAACTGTTTTGCAGGACAAAGCTGAAGCAGACCGAATTAGACTGTGAGTTCCTGAAGAAGTGTTGCGAATCACTAACTGATGAGAATAGGAGGCTACAAAAGGAGCTACAAGAGCTTAAAGCCCTGAAACTGGCACAACCCTTTTACATGCATATGCCAGCAGCTACTCTCACCATGTGTCCGTCCTGCGAAAGAGTCGGAGGTGTTAGTGATGGTGCCTCCAAGACCACGCCATTTTCAATATCTCCAAAGCCCCACTTCTATAATCCCTTTGCTAATCCATCTGCTGCTTGTTGATTAAGGCGTCAGGGATTTTAGGTAAAGCAGGAAAGTTGGAGAAGACAAAGTATAGATTTACAGTCCCTCAGTAGTTTTTTGTTTTTTTGGTCAAGGACTTTTAGTTTAAGGTTACTGTAATTATTTTGTAGAGAAAACATAGATTCTTTTCTTCCTTTTTGTTGCTTTTGTGATTGTATATTGTTAGAAATATATCTGCGAAGGGATGACAATTATTTATTTGCTAATTTCCCATTTGTGATCTTCCATTAACGTTGGTCTCTTTAAACTATGAAACGTGTGAAAAGTTGGTGGTGCTTTCTAAATCGTGCAAATCAGTTTCCCCAAGGACGCATACCAAAGTTCAATCCATAGCTTGTTTCAAGAGTCCCCTTGTATCTGAGGATATGAATTGGAGTTACAGACTCGCTTAAGAGTTGGTACAGGCCACATTTAAGTTAAAAGCTGTATACTGTCATACTTTTACCACTTTAAGTACACGGTTTAAGTAGTGAATTTAATCCTAATTTACAAGATTGAAAGTTAGAATTATGGAGGAATTGTTAACTCTTATCATCTTTAAATAGAGACAACAATTAATTTTTAGAATTTTTAATTTAGTATTAAAAATTTTAATTCAGCTATTAATCTTTTAAAATTTATTTAAATCATGTCAAAATTCTCTCTAGTAGTTAGGGATTGGATTGCATAATACAAGACCTTTTTAGACCCTGTATTTTAGCATACTTTTATTGGATGATTATTGTTGTTGTTGTTATTATTATAAATTAGGTCAAAAGGTTATTTTTATTGATGTGGTGTATCTAACAAATATTACATAAATGCCTTTTTATTAAGCTATTGATGTGGTGTGTCCAACAAATACTACACTAATATCTATCTAATTCTCCAAATCTTGCGTCTCCGTAAGATTTTTGCTGGTTAATGCATGGTGGTGTTGTTTAAGCTATGCAAAATAAAATTTACTTAAGTTGTATGAATTTAAAAAAATAATCATTAAATTAAAATTTTGATACTAAATTGAAAAATTATAAAAATTTGAGATAATTTTGATTATGACATCTTTAAATAAAATAGTTATTAAGAATATCAATATATTAAAATGTATAAATATAATTTTTTAAAAACATGATGATTAGGGGTTAAAAAATGTCATGCTTTTTCGTTGCAAACCTCATTGAATTGGTAGTTTGGTGGTGTCATTGTTGTGTTCATAGTAACCAAAGAGGAAAGCTACATGTAACCGAGGAACGCAACACCAAGAAGGTCAAATTTCGCAACCACGATGACGAGGAGATGGCACCACTGACCCGCAACCACTACCCTCATTTAAAGAAAAACGGATGGCCTCTGCAGCAGAAACGCCTGGCATTGACTTAAACAAAGAGCTAAATGTAGACCTCAATCCGAATGATGTCATGATCACAGAAGGCATAGCGATTCCCTCCATACAATTCTCGAAGAGGATTAAGCAAGCCCTAGATAACTCTATCAAGCAAATAGTGGTAGTTCGACTTCTTGGCGGCGTCATGGGAGTGTGGATCCTGCTTACCCATGTCGACACCTTGTGGAAGCCTATCGGCAAATACAAGGTGGTAGACCTGGATAACCATTACTTCCTTGTTAAATTCCAATTACCCAGTGACTATGTAAATGTGCTCGTGGGAGGACCATGGATGGTGAGGGGTACTTACTTAACAATTCAACCTTGGAGTCCAGCCTTTTCCACCTCCAATGTCAATCTCAAAGCAATTGTCGCTTGGGTGCGTTTCCCAGAGTTGCCACTCCAATGTTATCACAAAAGCACCCTACGGGTTATTGGCCAGCTTGTGGGGA